>PVJH01018352.1:0-45417 GCA_004026705.1 Nesogale talazaci | reverse complement strand
GGCTCAGCCCGAGATAGGCTTTTTGAGGATGACTGTGATATCCTTTCTCTGCCCGTGTCATTGCTAACATAGATCATATGCTTGTTCAATTCAGAGGGCCAGTCCCGGTCATGCCAGCTCACTGGTGCCCAGAATACTGATCTTTTTTGTGCTTCCTTTCTGAAAAGAGGGATGAGGTTTGTGAGAGGTGGGAGTGCCCTGACTGCCCAGGGCCCCCGCCCCCCAGCAGCCTGTCCGAGGGGAGCTGCTCCAGCCCTCAGCAGAACCCTGGGACACATGGCTGATGAATGCAGCCAACCGGCTTACGATCATTCTTGGAGAGACGAATGGCGAGCAGGGCCCAGCGGGCCGCTGTTGGTGTGTGGATGCGGCTTGCTGTGTTCCTTTCACAGATAAGCAGCTGAGGACCCGTCAGCTCAGCGACACCACATCTCCACGCACCCCCTCAGTGACGGGTTGTTGAGACGTTCGTTAGGAACGGCCGTCCAGGAGGGACAGCTCTCTGGCAAGAGGTGGATCATCAGTTATTAGAGGATTAGACAGAGCAGACCCAGATGGTCCAGGCCTTCTCTGGGCCTCCAGGCTTCAGTTCCAGGGACCGTTAGAGCTGGCAACCAGCAGACCTGCTCAACGGGGCACACAGAACGTGTGTGTGTGTGTGTGTGTGTGTGTGTGTGTGTGTGTGTGTTTGTTTTCGTCCCGTTTGCAGGATTCGGAGGAGGCTGGGGGAGGGCCACACAGTCAAGTACTCAGCTTGCCATAGGAAGTTGTAAATCCCTCATTCCCGAGGAACCTCAAAGGAAAGACCTGGCAGTCTGCAGGCAGGAACCCCTGGGGGAGCAGGACTGTTGGGATCATGTGAGGGGTCATGGCGAGCCAGAGCAGCCTCGAAGGCACCTGTCTGGCCGTCTGTTTGCAGTGGGAGCCTCCGCCCTCCCCTTCGTCTGCTCATAGTGAGCCTACACAGGGTTTCTGAGGAGGTGAAACCTGGGAGCAGACAGCCCTGTTTTCTCCCTCAGAGACTGGTGGCTTTGAACCCCCGATGCGTGGTCGTGGTCCGCCATCCACTGCCTAGCCCACAGAGGGCGCCTTTGCTTTCCTAAAAGCCTTAGCAACATGCTACACAGTGAGGCCTTGCACAGATAGAGTCTTGCAGCTTGTCTCCACACTGGGTGTGGGCTTTGGAATGTATCCCTGCTTCTTCCCTGGATCATTTCTAAGGAGCCTAGTAGAAAGGATAGTGTTCGTGCTTTGGGCTACTCCCTGCAAGGTCAGCAGTTCTAGCTGCTCCTTGGAAAAAGAGGAGGTTTTCTGCCCCCATGATGATTTCGTCTCAGAGCTCCGCCCGATGTAGGGGCTTCTCCCCCAAATGTGGGAGCCAAGCCTCCTTGGTGGTCTGTTCTGAAGCCTGCTCCCCTGGGATGACCCTGCTGGCATGTGAAATACCACTGACGTAGCTTCTCTCCTCGCCGCAGCACACAAGCCACCACAATACAACGAACAGCTACCGGACAGCTGACTGACTGTGTCCACTCCAAAGAAAGGTGGCGCAACAGAATGCTCAAACTGTAAAACCGTGTCAGTCGACATCACACACAAGTACAATTTTACTTGCGAACTCCCAGAAGTTCAGGCTGGATTCAGAAGAGGACTTGGAATGAGGAATATCATTGCTCTTGTCAGACGGCTCTTGGCTCAAAGCAGAGAATACCAGAAAGATGTTTACTTGTGTTGCATTTTTGACTATGCAAAGGCATTCGACTGTGTGGACTATAATAGACTGGATAACCTCGAGAAGAGTGGCAATTCCAGAACCCTGCATTGTGCTCATTCAAAACTTGTACATGGAGCAAGAGGCAGTTGTGCAAACAGGATGAGGGAATGCTGCGCCTGGTTTAGGATCAGGAAAGGTTGGTCAGGGTTGTACCCACTCCCCGCGTTTGTGCAGCCTGTGACTTGAGCCCAGCATGAGCGAAGCTGGCTCGGAGGAAGAAGAGGGGGGCGGAAGGATGGGAGGAAGGCTTATTAACAACCTGCGGCATGCCCGTGCCACAACCTTGCTAATGGGAAGTCCGGAGAAATTGAAGCTGGTGAAGATCAGGCCTTCAGTATGGACTAGGACTCAGCTGTAAAGAAGACCCAGATCCTCCCAACTGGGTCATTCGAGAGCGTCCTGATAAATGGAGAACCGAGGGAAGTTCTAAAGGACTTTGTCTTGCCTGGAGCCACAGTCAGTGCTCGGGGAAGCGGCAGTTAAGAGATGCAAAGGCCGGCTACGTCAGGTAAAATCTGCCTTTAGAGTCCTGGAGGGCCAGCATGCTAAGTTGAGGACCTGACCTGCGCCATGGCATTCTCCATCGCATCCCGTGCACCTGAAAGTGGAACACTGAATGAGGCAGACCAGTGACGAATCTGGAGGAAAATGCTCTCAAAGTACCATGGAAGGTCCAGAGTGCTTGCTCCTTAGAGGCCAGGATGTCAAGGTTTTGTCTGAAGTACTCCGGGTGCGTTGTCCCTGGACAAGGACCTCCTGTTTGGTACAGTAGAGGGAGGGGCAGCCAAAAGGAGAAAGGCCCTTGGCGAGACAGGATGGACGCAGTGAGAGCATCAGTGGGCTCAGGCACAGGACCCCGGGGGGGGGGGGGGGGGGGGGGGGGGGGGGGGGGGGGGGGGGGGGGGGACGGGCAGAGGGTCGCTGTGGGCTGGAACTGATTAGGTGGCAGCTACCAAGGCAACAACCACCAAGATTTAGTCCCAGAAACCCCCGGGGCAGCCCCACCCTCTGCTGCAGGGACTTTGGTTTTAATTGTTTTTTAATCATGTTACTGGAGGTTCGTTCAATAGCATGGTCCATACATACACCGATTGTATGCCAAGCACATTTGTACATTTGTTGCCCTCATCATTCTCGAAACCTTTGCTTTCTGCTTACACCCCTGGTATCAGCTCCACATTTTTTCCCCTGACTCCCCGTCCCCCCTCCTTCATATAATTAATTATTTATCAAATAGATAATAAGTTATTTATCGTGAATAATTTATAAGTTACTACTATTTCGTCATAACTGTCCGACACCTACCTTTACCTACTTCCCTGTTGTCCATACCCCAGGGAGGAGGGTATATATAGAACCTTATAATCGGTTCCCCCTTCCTACCCCACCTTCCCTCCACCCTCCCCGTATTGCCACTCTCACCACTGGTCCTGAAGGGCTCATCTGTCCTGGATCCCCGGTGTTTCCGGTTTCTGTCTGTACCAGTGTACATCTTCTGGTCTAGCCAGATTTGTAATGTAGAATTGGGATCATGATAGGGGCGGGGTGGGTGTTGAACTAGAAAGTTGTGTGTTTCGTCATTGCTACACTGTACTCTGACTGGCTCGTCTCCTCCGATTTTAATTTTTTATTGTTCTAAGGATTTAATTCGCTGCTGGGCTCACCATGGGGCTTGTTCTTGGTTCCCCTGAGACAAGAGCCTGGCAGTCACAAGTAATTTGTAATCTCCTTATCTAAAATGGGAATTCCAGAACATACCGTTGTGTTCATACGAAACCTGAATGTGGATCAAGAGGCAGTTGTGCAAACAGAACAAGGGAATACTGGATGGTTTAAGTCAGAAAAGTTGCGTAACGGGGTTGTATCATCTCACCACACTGACCTAAGGAAGAGTGTGGCGTCAGGATTGGAGGAAGGTTCACTAACAGCCCGCGATGCGCAGACACAACCTTGCGTATTGAAAGTGAGGAGGACACGAAGCACTCGCTGTTGAAGGCCAAGAATTGATGACAACTCAGTGTAAAGAAAAAAATCTTCACAACTGGGTCAGTAGATAACGCCGTGATAAGAGGAGAAAAGATGGAAGTTGTCGTGGAATCCACAGTCAGTGCGCATGGAGATGGCAGTCAAGATATTAAACAACACATCCCATTGGGTAAATCGCTGTCTCAGACCTTTCAAAGGGTTGAAAAGCAGGGAGGCTACGTGGCCTGACCCAAGCCATGTGAACTCGTGTGCATGTGAAAATTGGACATTGAATTCGGAAGACTCTGGAAAAGCTGATCGATGCCTTTGAATTGTGGGGCCATAGACTGCCAAAAGAACAGACCTTTATCTTGGAAGACGCACAGCCAGGACGCACGTCACTGACCACAGCGAGACTTCTTGTCGCGTACTTGAAGCGCGTTGTCAGGAGACCAGTCCCTGGAGAAGGCTATCGTGCTGGGGGCGGGGCAGTGGAAAAGAGGAGACCCTCGCTGGGATGGGCGGACACTGGCTGCAGCACAGGGCCGGCACGTCAGAGCAGGTGTGAGGATGGTGCAGGACAGGGCAGTGTTTGTTCTTAGGATTTGCTTAGGGTCGCTTGGAGCTGGACCTGACAATTGACTCTTAACAACAGCCTCATCTAAAGGCTGTGGGTGGGGACCCACCTAGCTGCCCCGTGGAAGAAAGGCCTGGCTAACTGCCTCTGCCAAGAAAACCCCGGGGAGCGGCACTGCCTCCTCTGTAGCCCATGGGGTCACCATAAATCAGCTTAGTCGGCAGCAGTGGCGTCTCTGAAACAGGTAGTCATGTGACTTGGGCGCCAGGAGCCCCATGATCACTAGCCTTGGATTGTGTCTGTGCTCATCCATAGCATGCATGCGCAAGATTAACTAGTTATTTCACTGCTGGTGTTACTTCTCTTAGGGTCAACTTTGGTGGAAGGTGAGGGCCGCATTCACGGGGGCCTCCCCGGGGCACTTGGGGTGTCTGGGACGCTGCCTTGCTGAGGCTCAGGAGGTTGGTCATCAGAATCAACCGGCCTTGGCTCAGTTTGTTACTCAGCCTCTCCGATTCTCCGTCCGCTGCTCCTAAAATACTGGGTGTCATCGCGTCTCCTCAGGCTCTGCCTGCCTGCCATGATGAGGTTGTTAACCGATGGCTTTGCTGGAAGCCGAGCCCCAGGGTTTTCTTATGAGCATGCGGTCCATTTGCACCACCCAGGGTCTCTGATGCAGCCTTCCCCTCGCAAGGGACTGATCCAGTGAGGTGGCGCAGACACTGTCTGCCCATCAGCCTGGAACAAGGTTAGTGCTCAGGGAGTGAACACAGACCCCAAATGTGAAGACATCCGGGGTTCCAGAAGACCCTAATCGGAAGTCTATACGGTGACTGATGGGACAGAGACTGGGAGGGATCCCGGGAAAGGGTTCCACCTCCTGGGTGCCTGGGGAGCACTGCCCTGCTCCCGGGAAGCTCTGGCCCAGCTTCTCCTCTCCTCCCAGCCAGGCGCTGGTCACGCCCACCCTGCGAGCCCACACTGCACGTCTTACTTCTTACTGGCTGCAGGCCATGGCGCTCCCATGCCCAACAGAGTGAACCACCTCCTGGTCCTGTGCCATTCTTATCACTGGTCCCATCTGTGAGTCCGTGGTTAGCAGCACCATCAGTCTTTGAGGGCTTTTGTTTGTTTTGCTGACCCTCTGCTTGACCAAGCCTGATGTCTTCCTGTAGGAACAGCTCTCTCCTGACAGCATGTCCGAAGGAGGTGAGACAAAGGTGCACTGTTCGCTCTCTCCGTGTTGTGAAACAGTCTTATTGGCACTTCATCCACATACACAATTCTGTAGTTGTCATATCAAAAAGAGTTATACAGTCATTGCCACGATCAATTTGAGAACATTCTCTTCTTGTACTCCTTGTTAAAAGAGTAATTTTTAAAAATCGTGGCATAAATAATACACAAGACAGTCTCCACTTCAACAACGTATACATGTATAATTCAGTCCCATTGATTACACTGTGTTGTGCAACCATTACCGAGATCCTTTTCCAAATGATTCTGTCACCCTTAACATAAGCTCAGCGCCCGGTAAGCATAGTCACCATTAGCCAACTTTTTTTCTGGTGGTCGTGGGCACTCGCCAGTGCCGCTCCTGAGAGCCGCTGCTGGATTTGAACCGCCAAGCTGCAGTCCCGCACTCAACCACTTACACCACCGGGGCTCAGCCCCATTAGCCAACTCTTTTTCGTCGTTTTCTTGACATAAATTCACATATCATACACTTCCGTAGTTAAGTCCCTTTTCCAAAGAGTTGTATGTGCATCATCACAATCAATTCTAGTGCTCCAACCCCCACCTCTTGTCCCCAGTAAACCATTGCACTGGTTATTGTCTCTGTGCGCCTACTCTTGAGCTCCCTAAATGGGGAAGGCTAGCAGAAACTTTTTTTAAGTGGAAGAGAAAAATTAATAATAGATAGAAATAAAGAGTAAGGAAGAAAAGATGACCAGAAATATGTAAAAAGCCAGAGAAGAAATTTCTATCACGAGTCAAGAAATATTTCGTTCTAGAGCAGCGGCACTCAACCTGTGGGTGGTGACCCCTTTGGAGTCGAGTGACCCTTTCACAGGGGTTGCCCGATTGATAACAGTAGCAAAATGAAATGACGAAGGAGCAACAAGAAAAATTTTATGGTGGGGGAGGTCACCACAACATGAGGCACTAACTGTATTAAAGGGTCTCAGCATTAGAAAGATGGAGAACCACTGGCCTAGAGCAAATTCAGGTTGGGTCAAGAGGTGGGTCAGCTGACCAGGTATATTATATGGTAGTTCAATCCAGTATAATCAAGTTCACAGTAACGTCTGATAGCAACGCTATTCAAGCAAAGTCTGTGATCTGAGGGATCAATGGAGGCTTAATTTGACCAGATACTCTGTAGACGGATCTGGGGCTCCCACTGCTCTCCCTAGCCTTGTACAAATCGGGTGTGCATAGTTTAAGCTCTGATGCTTTTCCTTTCATCTTACTTTAATTTTGTTCTTGTCATCCTTGGATATCACACAGGCTGGTGCGCTTCTTGTATGTGGATTTAATTGATGCCTCCTTTAGATGCCCGCTTGCTTGAATAATAAGCCTTTAAGACTCCAGACACAGAATATTCTCATTGCTAGCCGGCTACCATCTACTCTCTCCATCACTTTGCTGTAGAACTCTTACATGGTCTCTCAGTTTCTTCATGAAGGCATTTCTCTTCCATGGACGATTCTGCTTCCTGCAGTGCAGCTCTGCCGGGTCCTCTGGCCGTCCCGTCTGTGATGGGTACTCTTGGCCAGCCCCATGGCGAGGCATCAGCTCCTCGGTCTTCTTATTCATCGTCCACTTGCACATGCTTAGGAGGTGATTGAAAGCGCTGAGGTGTGGCTCAGGCACACCTGAGTCCTCAAGGTGACATCTTACCTTTGCCCTCTTTTAAGGAGCTCTCCTGCATTCCGTTCCCCGCCGCGCCCCTCCCCGTATACATGCCAGGCAACTGGGTTTTCAGAGTTTTGCCCCCAGTCTCTCTCATGGTGGGCAGTGTGGGGCCTGCTGGCAGCCTGCACCTTCCTTCGGTTGAGTGGTTGGAAACTACCCTCCTGAGACACCCCTGCCCCAAGAGGTCTGCTCCAAGGCCCCTGGGGGTGCAGAGGTTAGTGCTTAGAAGGCTGGTCAGTGGCCCAGCCTCCCAGCAGCCCTCCAGAGAAAGACCCAGTGACCTGTCGTCCGGGGAGCCGCTTCTGCTCTGTCGCATGGGGTCGCATCGGATGCACATCCACAGCACCCACTATAGGAGGAGGCAGGTCCTGGACCCTTGCTAGGATGATGGGCTCCACACAGTGACTGGCTCCAGGGACCCTGTAGACACACCTGGACCGGGTCAGTTAAGGGCACCCCCACCCCCACGCCTCCAGTTCTCGCCCGGACACTAGTCTTAGGCCTCTTGAGTCCAGGGAAGCCTAGTCTCCGAGGGCTGGCCTCTGGGACAGGCCCCTTCACCTTTGCTGAGGCGTTGGGTTTATTTCCTCAGAGAAAGACCTCGTCAACCCCCTCTCGGCTACTCCTCCCTATCAGGGATGGTCATCCAAGTGCCTGGTCCCCAGCAGGTGGACCACCAAGGTCCTCCAGTGTCCCTGTTCCCTGGTATCCCTACCTCCCATGTTGGTGGTCACCTGGCTTGGACACTGTCTTCTCTGCTGCCTCTGTGCCCAGAATAGTGGGACTTGGTTGCCCCATGCAGCGCAGTGAGCCCTATTGGCAGTCTCTGGGGAAGGGGCAGGAGTTCCGCCTTCCAGGGCCTGGGCTGCTGCTGGCTTCTCAGTCCGTCTGGGAGCCTCCGTGACAGCACAAGGGCTGCGGGGCGGGGGAGGGCAGCCACCTGCCTGCTGGCAGCCAGGGTCTGAGATCGTTGCATGATCACAATTGAGTTCAAGGGGGGGAGGGGAGCTGTTGACTGTATTGCAGGAGCTGGGAAGGGGCCCTTGAGTGCCCTGGCAGTAATGCTTCAGCCTCCAGAGGTAGCGTAGGGACTTGAAAGGGCCAGAAGGGCATTCTAGGAGCAACTCTGCTCCCCTGGTGCTGCGCACCCGAGCAGCACTGCCTCTGCATGGCTTTTCCTCTGGTCTCTAAACAGGGAGCCTTAGTGGTGCTGGGGCTTGAGCTTCAAGCCCGCAGCCACTCCGCCAGAGGAAGACGCGGCTGGCTGTCCCTAGAGATGCTCCGTATCGAGCTAGTCACTGAGCCAGAACGGACAGTGGCTCTGACTTTGGTCAGCAGGTGTCTTGCTGTTGGCCCTTACTTGTGGGTTAGGAATTACAGAGGTTCTAGAAGCCTGGGTGCCCCTGCCCTTCAGGTTCTTCCCTGCCCCCCTCCCACTTGGGTCCCAGTGGGCTGAGTACCTGCAGCTGGGGGCCGGGTGGTCTCTGGAGGCCACTCTGGCTACCGTGGTCAGTGACCCAGGTCTGAAGTCAGTGTTGAGGTCGGGTTTCCCCCAGAGGGTAGGTAGGCTTTGTGGCCTGTGACCCCACAGCGGCTTGAGGAGCGAGGCTCACAGCGACCCTGCGGGACAGAGTAGAACTGTCACCCCACTCCCACCCCTACACACACCTTTTGGTTTGTACCTTTGTGCCACCCAGGATTCCTTACTGTAACAACCGCAGCCCCGAAAACCCTAGGGAACAGTTCTACCCGGAAACACACGAGGTCGCCAGAGAGTCGGACTGGCTCCATGCACTGGGTTTGTCTGGTTGTGATTTTGTTCCAGAAAGGAGGTGGACTAGTCAGGGCCTGATTGCCGTGCACGCCCAGGAGGGGGCGCGAGCGGGTTTGTTGGGCTGTGGAGCTCTGGGAGTCCCTCGGAGAGCCCCACAGAGAGAGCAGGCGGGCCTGACTATGGGATGGGGCAGAGTGGGTACCGAGGGATCATGCCTGGCCGGCCTGTCCCTCTGGTGTCTGCCTTCAGAGCTCAGACCCCACCGCCCCTCCCTCTGTTGTGGTTGCCCTGCAACAGCCCCGCCCCTTCCCCATCCCCATGCCTGTGGTCTGGAAGGCGCCCAACGCTGTGTGCATCCTCAGAAGCTCCGCCTCCACTGACAGGTGCTGGCCTGGCTGTTCTCCCTCCCTCCCTCCCTCCCCGGCTCCATGTCTGTGTCCTGCCTTCAGGTCTGTGAGGCAGGCCAGGTGCTCTTCTGGACTCACAGGGCATGGAGGACAGGCAGCATCTCTGGTCTCCCAGGGTTTCTGGGCAAGGGGGGGCTGTACACCTCTTCCCACCTCATAATCCATGTAGCTCCCTGTCTACACTCGCCCCAAAGGAAGCCAGGGTCCCCCAAGTCCCACAGGGCACCCCACATCCTGGCTGGAGGTGAAACAGCAGACAAGCACGCAGGCAGTGTCTCTGTCAGCTCAGCTCTGAAGGGCACGGCGCTCCGGGACGCACACCGGCCTCCTGGCTGTGCCGGCAGTGCCTGCACACATGAAAGCCCTCCTTATCGAGTCTCCACCTGGAAATTGAGAGACGCCCATGAGAGAGGATTGGTCACCTGGGAGCCAAGTTAGCGCACAGCTGCCCGCTGCCATCCAGCCTGCCCCGCCCGTGTCCTGGTTCCTGTGTCACGGGCCACCCGCACTCAGCCCAGCTCTGCCGGCAGCTGCCCCCGGGCTTGGGGTGCTGTGACTCCGTGACCGGTTGTTTGTTGGACTGCCTGTAATGTGCGCAGTGTTTGCCGAGGGAGAACCAAACCAAACCAAACCATTTTTCTTTTTGCAGAAAAACCTGCCATTGCCCCGCCTGTCTTTGTGTTTCAGAAGGATAAAGGACAAAAGGTAAGGGGTTCCTGCAGGGAGGAGGCCCCTCCAGTGGCTTGGTGTCAGCCAGCTGGGGAGCATGGCCCTGCCCTGGGAGTGGTGAAGGGAGGGGGCCGTGGCGCCGCTCAAGAGCTGAGGGCTTCTGCAGCCTGTGGCAGGCCTGATGGGAACAGCTGGGGGTCCAGATGTGTGTCTGGATGTCACTGGTTCCACTCGGTACCATGGAATCAGTCATGGTGGCATCTGAATCGCCAGTGACTCCCCACTGGCGGGGAGGACTTGGTGGATTTCTCTGGAAAGCCACGGCACTAGTTGCCCCATGGTCATTTAACACGCTGCACGGAACCTCCCCGTGTCAAGGCTGTGCTGGGTTGTGGGTGTCCTTCGAGCATGAACGGTGCGTGAAAGCCACTTCAGCCCTGGGCACCGGCTCTTGCCAGCCCGCTCTGCCCCTTCTTCTGAGCAGAACCCGGAGCTCGCTGACACCACTCACATCTTCCCCGAGAGCACGTGTGGGAGGAGGTCGGCTGTGAGGGAGCCGTGGCCGCCCTAAACTGAACCCCCCGCCCTGTAACTCCCTCAAGTTGTTTGCGAAGGAAAGAGCACCGCCTGCTTGCAGATTTCCTTCCGGTCTTGCTTTGGTCCCCATCCAGGTGGCGTTTTCAGGGCCTGTCGCACCGCCACTGCCTGGCCCTGACAGCAAAGTGAGCTTCGGAGACAGGCCCTTGGAAGGTTCTAGAACAAAGGGGCCGCAGCAGTTCCTTGAGCTGCAGCAGCAGAATCTTTATGTTTTAGGCGTCGGTTGTATTAATTAGTCTGTTTTCTCCAGATTTTCAGTCATGTCAGAACTTTCTCCGAAGTTGGCATGTGTGAGAATCATTTTGGGGGCCATGTTTTAGACAAGCTAGGTAGCCACCACCACCCACCCTCACCCCCACACACACCTGTTATTGTAAATAAGGCTTTGTCAGTGCCCAGCTCCCCCACCTGCCCTTCACACCATGCCAGCAGAGCAGTGGTTTCTGCAGAGAGAAGGCCTTTTGCCAGCGAATCTGCCGGCCCGCCCTGATGTACTGGGGTGAATCAAGTCTCCCTGCGGAAGACCTGGGGAGAACCAGCAGGATGGAGGGACTGCGGGCAGGGCAGAGCCTCGGTTCCCACGAGGCTAAGGTGCCCGCTGCCCATACCCAGCCCACACCCAGAACGGTCTCTGCAGCCATTAAGGCAGTGCACATGCTCTTCTCAAAATAGGGACTCCAAGCCAAACCCTCAACGAAGCTCCAAAACAGCTGCCCAAGGGCAGGCGTGCTGTGCCCCTGTGTTTGGGCTGGGGACAGGGAGAGCTGCCTCCTCAGCTCCTGGATAAGCTGGCTGCTGCTAGGGACCATTGCGTCGATTGTGACCTCTGGGGACCCTGGATGTTGCAGAGTAGGACTTCTCCGTGTGCCCTCTAGGCTGTGGTGTTTATGGGGAGCCCCGGTGGTGTAGGGGTTAGGGGGTCACCAGCTGCTCCACTGGAGAAAGACTAGGCACGAGGCCTCAGAAACCCTATGGGGCAGTTGTTTCTTGTCCTGTGGAAGGCTGCTGAGTCAGTGGGGGTTTTGTTTTGTTTTGCTTTGTTTTAGGACTCTGGTGCCACCAAGGGCCAGTGGTTCGAACCACTAGAGGGTGAGAGAGAGCAGTCGGCCTCTGTAAAGAAGTCCTCTGGGCAGCTCTTGTGTTCACGGCCCCCCACCCCCACCCCCCAGGGCATTGGCACGGCCTCCATGCACTGGGTTTGGTTTTCATCTTCATGGAACAGGTCGCCACGTCTTTCTCCCGTGCAACTGGAGCCACTCAGGAGCTGCCCTTTAGCAGGGAGGAGGGGTGTCCCTGCTGGGATAGCTTCTGTCTGCTGCTACCGGCCTGGTCTGCCAGCAGTTGGGGGAGGAGGGGAACATCAGCACAGCCACTCCTTGGGCCTCCGACAGGTCTGTGAAGAGCACTGCAGGCGCCTCCCCAAAGCATCGGCCTTCAAGACCCTTCCTGGGGGCTCCTGCTCCCCACGGCGGTGTCAGCCTACATAAGCCAAGTGGTCTCTTCTTCACTTTTTCACTTTGAAAACGTTCAAATCCCTGAAGCATTTATAGGGACAGGCCTGCATGTCACTGCTCCTCGAATCACTGCTAGCTGGCGTTTTGTCATGCGTGTCGAAACTTACGGCCACCTCTAAGTCTTCACAACCCCAATGCCGTCGTCACGACCAGGACTTCAATGGCATCGCCCAAGAGTGAGGTCGAAAAGCTGGAAGGCTGGAAAGAAAAGATCACAGAGTTTTCCTTGAATATTTTGCCACCGCTCCTCCACCCCAGTGTAATCCATAGTTATGTTGTCCCCACAATAGCTTGTACAGTAGTTGTTAGAGCAAATTCTTGATCCTCAAAAAGAATGATGTGGGGCCAATGAACTTCCCTTTCAGGAAATATCTCAAACCTCCAAGCGAGAGCCCAGCTGCCCCCTGAC
This sequence comes from Nesogale talazaci, assembly GCA_004026705.1. NCBI lineage: Eukaryota > Metazoa > Chordata > Mammalia > Afrosoricida > Tenrecidae > Nesogale > Nesogale talazaci. The sequence goes on along the minus strand of PVJH01018352.1, from coordinate 32,812 downwards.
AAAGGCACAAGCTCCACGCCGCAGGTGTCTTCTGAGGGAGAGGACAGTCCACATAGCAACAAGCCTGGCTGCGAGAGGCCAGGGAGAGGTGTCAACGAGTGTTCAAAGCTGCCCGCGCCAGTCTCCGTGACATGCAGAGCACAGATTGGGGGCACCTCCTGGCCTCTTGTCCCAGGTTGACAGCACCTGGCTGTGCAGCGGTTCACTGCCTAGCTGTTAACCAAAAGGCAGGTGGTTCAAACCCATCTCTTGACTCAGCAAGAGCAGAGAACTGGCCGACACTCAGCCCCCTGACCATGAGCTGCCCCGCAGAAAACTGGGGGCGCTGTTTGCCTGCACCCTCCCAACCACAGGTGTGGCAAAATGAGTCCGGGCCAGACTGATGGCTGGGGGCTCCCTAACTGGCCCGGGCTACGTGGGCTGATGTTTCTTCACCCGCCTGCACTCATGCATCGGGACTCAGCCACAAAAGTCAATGTGTAGACTGTTCTTCTTGAGTCAAGAGAATTTAAATATTTGCATTGTCAGCATAATACTTTCTTTTTTGTGTCTTTAATGTTGGAGGTAGGTGTGTGTGTGTGTGTGTGTGTGTGTTTTTCAGGGAAGGCCGAGGGCCTTGAGATTGGGGCCAACAGGATGTCCTGATGGTGATTGACCTAAGAGAGGGGAGGCAGGTGGAGAAGTGCTTGGAGCAGGATGAGTGCAGGCACCCAGTGAGAGCTTGCTTTTGGGGTGCCTAGCATGTCCTGTGTGTGTTGGGTGAGTTCAATGGTGGACGTGTTCTTGCTCTTGGCAGGCAGCAGGCTCCACGTCAGTTCCTGAGAGCAGGAGCTTCTTGCCCAAGAGGAGCCCAGTCGAAAATGCTAGAACACCAGGGAAAAGGGTGGAGTGGGTCTCTTAGGGACGGACGGTGACGGCCTCCCTGCATCTTCCATCTTGACGCTTTCTCTCTTTGCGCTGCATGTCAGGGCTGTCAGATGCACTGAACATCGGGCATTTGGAAAGAGACAGGGAACACAAGTTGTTCTACCTAGAGGCGGGCCTCTCTGAAGGGGTCCTCCTCCTGGAGGGTTAGCAAGAGGGGGCAGGCTGGCAGCCCACAGACTGCCCTCCCCCACCACCCAACTGAGAGTGCCGTCGCAGGTGGCTCTCCAGGGGTGCAGACGAGCCCAGCCGTGCAGGGCAGGGCGGAACTGCCCCTGAGCGTCTCCAAGCCGGTAACTCCTGACGGGAGCAGGACGCCCAGCCTCTTCCTCGGAGCAGCTGGCCCTCAGGAGGATTCTCGTCCACGTCCTCAACATCACATGCTTGCTTCCCGTGAAGTAGCCCTCTCGCCATCTGACAAGGCAGTCACTCGTGAGGGAGGGAGGCAGGGCATCCCTGCTGTGGTGAGGTCACCCACCGAGAAGGAAGGAGACGACCGCCTGTCGGTGGGAAAAGCCGAGCGGAAGGGTCCGAGGCAGTCTCTAAGGAGAGCTTCCGGGGGTCATGCTCCAGAGCTCCCGGGCCACACGGCTCTGACCTTCCCCAACTCTCCATCCCCACTCCACGGAGGCTGGGGTTGTGCGTTGGAGGGATGGAGACTTCTACAACCAGTGTCCTCTTCTGGCCGTTTTCCAAATAAGCCCTTGCTTGAGTGGATCAAGGCTCCCACCAGCCCCCAGCAACCACCCCTCCCACCCCCGGCTCGCCCCATCTTCAGTGACCCACATGCACTCATACAGGAGAGCCGCCTTCCACTCTGAGCCATGCTTGAGATGCCAGAGAAATCCAGTGTGAGGCAGTGGACACGGCCACCCAGTCTCGGCAGGACACTCCACTTGGAGGAAACATCCTTTAGCCCAGGACTCGTTAGAGTCCCGTCCTCTGCCCAGTTGTGGGGGCTCTGCCCGCAGGTTCTATTATGGGCACTGCTTGGTCTGTCACTAGGGTGGTTCCCCCTGGAGCACACTTAACTCCGCACAGGGTTGCCTGAGGGTTGCACCTCGCAGCCCCCTTTCCTCTGCCCTCTTCCTCTAGCCTCCTGAACAGCAGCCCTGGTCCCTGCTCCTACCTCACCCCACCCCACCCCAACCCGTGTCATGGCCGTTACATTGAAGGAAAACTGTCTCTCTTGCTCCCAGTCCTCTGCAGATTCGGGAGAGGAGCCTCAGGGGGAGGCTGAGGCCCCCCACCATGGCAGGGGTCACCCTGAGTCAGCGGGTGAGCGTGCCCTAGAACCTCTCGCCCCCGCTAGTGCTCCAGCCAGCGCGCCTCCGCATCCCGCTGCTGAGGCCCCGCTCCTTCCTTCCCCGCGAGACCTGGCCGGGGTAAGTGCACACCTCCCTGGCACTCCTCCTGCCTGGGCCCTGCCCACCCCCATCCCCAGCATAGCCACCACCTCCCTACCTCCCCTCCCACCCCCCATCATATAGCACCCAGGTCCTAGCTCGAGATCGAGGGAGCGGCTCACAGAGACTCAGTCACTTTGCTCCAAAATCAGGCAAACCTTCGCACCTTTTACATCTAGACTTTCCTAACTGGAAGCAGAGCAAGAGACCCAGCCCTGTTCCCTGCAAGAGATTTTGAGGGGCAGAAGCAGAATTGGGTTTGAGGATAGAACCTTCCAAATCAATTCCAGCCCTCTCTTCCACCCTGCCATTTTTCCTTTTCCTTTCCCTGAACTTGAGGGTCCAAGTCCGTGTCTTAGAACTGGCTGTCTAGCGGCAGCGGCTCAGCGGTTCTTGGCTGGCTGTGCTGAGTGCTTGACATGGAGGACTGTTTGCTGTGATCAGGCGAACTGCTCACCTTCAACCAAAGCAGTAAGACAGGACGATGAAGCTTCCTTTGTGCCCAGTGGAGGAGATGGTGGCTTCTGGAGGACAAGAACAGTCTAGCGGCATTTTGAGGTTTTGCTGTTTCCACCCGCGCTGCATGTGAAGCCCAAGGCCTGCTATGGGTCAAGAGCAGACCTCAGGGGCAGACAGATGGCTCCGCTCTCAACAACCCACCCAGAGGCTGGCAGGTTGAGTTTGCCTTGAGGCATCTGGGAAGAAAGGCCTGGCAGTCGTCTGCTTCTGACAGATCACAGGCCTTGAAAACCCTGGGGGCACAGCTCCTCCCTAAGGCACATGAGGTCACCGTGCGTCCTGGGACAAGTCAGACAGCAGCCGGTTGCAGGATCCTGGGTACTCAGTAGTCTTCCAGGGAGCCACCAGGGTCGCCCAACCCTGAGCCAGACCCTTAGCCCTAGGTTCATAAGGAAACCTTCCAAGGTCACTCACCCAACCCTGAGTCTCCCTCTGCAGTCAAGCTACTCCTTGCGGGAAGCGAGTGTGTGATGGGGGGTGAAGACAGTATGTTTGTTTTCAGAAGGCCCGCAGTCCTTGCCGGCCATTGTGGGCATGGGGCAGATGTTCTGGCAAAGCCCCCAGCCAGCCAGTGCTCCTGCCACTGCACTAGGCTCCGGCTTCCCAGGGGGCTGAGGTATCCCCCAAGGGGTAGTCTTTCTCTGGCCTGAGCGAGGGCAGAAAGACTGTCCTCTCAGTTCTCTGCCGACAGCCTTCGAGGACCATGGGGTCATCTGCATCTGCCAAGAGGCTGGAGTGGCTCTCAGGGAAGGCTCTCAGTCAAGGGGGCTGGGATGCAGCGGGGTAGGAGCAGAGGCACAGGGCCCTGAGCTTCACTGTGACAGCTGCCCTCCACAGGCTGCGGGCATGTCGGCTCCCGCTGTCAGGGTTTTGTGCAGGCAGTGCCCCGGAGTCTGGCCTGCAGCCTGTGTCTGCTGGAAGCCTGCTTCCTGGCCCTGAGGACTTTGGGCAGGATACTCGGCTGGGACATAGCCGTAGGCTGAGAACAGAAAAGGAAAGCTGGACTGTTACAGCTGCATTGTTAGGTGCTGTCAAGGTGGTTCTGACCCATGGGGGAACCTCGGGTGCCAGCTCCACCCGGGAACAGCTCACCAGGCCTTTGCGCCTGTAGAGCTGCTGGGTAGCTTTGGCTCACAGCCAAGTGCTCACCTCGGCATCACCAAGGCTCCAAAGAGTGGGTACAGGGTGCCTCAGACTCAGCTGTTGAGTCGCCAGGGGAGAGGGCAGCACTGGGGCACTGGGAAGTGTGTGGAACATTCCAGTACGAGGCTGGAGACCGTCATGCTTCCTGGGCTAACAGGGATGCATGGTGTCTATGATTGTGGCGTCTGTAGCTGCTGACACACCCAATCTCTCATGGAGTCCCTCACACCACTGGGTGATGGCTCTGAGTCCCCCCAGGGGCCCCTTGGGCCCCAAGAGACGGGCATCTGATTGGTGGGAAGATGTCTCGTTCACTGCCCTTCTCCCTTGCTGAGGAGGCTGAAGGCAAGACAAACCTTGAGGTCAGTTAGGTCCTAAGTCAGGCCAGACGGAACCTGGACCCAGCTGCCTCTCCAGCCTGGCCTGTCTTTGGTATAAGAACGCTGGGCCACCCCCACCCATGTGGTACCCAGGACTCCGCCTGCACATCACCCAGCAGGTCTCATCGGACGTCTTGTCTGCTGCTTCTCCCGGGCCCCTGGGCCAGGAAGCCCCAGTTCCTGCCCTAAAGAGCAACTCCGTCATCATTGCTCATGAAGGCCCGTCGTCCTCCAGTCTCACCTGCACTCTGGCTGGGGACGGTCAGTGCAGGAACACACCGCTGGCCCTGGGAGACCGCTCGAGACCAAGCCGCGCACACAGGGCCTTCGCAGCCTGGCCACAGCTGACTTTGCTGTACCAGTCCCACTAGGTGGCTTAGGAGGACTCTGAACAGCCCCCCTTGCACCATCTCGCACCTCGCCTCAGCTTCTCACCCCTCAGCAGACAAACCTTCCCAGACTGCCCCTGCTTTCCCCGGTGCTGCTTGTTCTGTGGGACTGCCACCCTCCTGCCGCAGCAGCCCAGCCCCACACCAACCCTGCGGGGGTCCATGTGTTCCAGACAGTTTTTTTTTTTTTTTCATAGTCTTGCTTTCCTGGGAAAGCTGCAGCCTTCCTCCCTGCTGAGTATTGTCTGTCTCTGTTTGTCTGTCTGTCCTGCTCAGGAGGGGGTCAGGTGGATCGTGAGAGTGCCTGGCCTCTGACTCACAGAATCCTGGTGGTCTGGGGACACGGGAGACGGGGGGAGCTTCCTTGTACCCTCTGGTCTACGCAAGATTGAAAGGTCTCATGGCCACTGTCCCTCTGTGAGCTCCAACCCTGGAGCTCAGAGCTGCCCCTAAAGCCTCCGTCACAGCTCAGCTGCTCACCCGGCAGCAGGGGCCCTGCCACAGGTTCCCCAGGGCTCACCCCTCCCTGTGGCACAGGGCCCTCTCTCCTGCCACCTGACCTAAGGTTTCCGTAGGATGCCTCATCACGACCCTAGAGGGACAGAGTCTGCTGGGAGGAAGGTGATCCAGGAAGTGGGCCTGCCAGCCCCAGCTTCTCTCTGCCTCCCCAGCGCCTGCGGCCCAGGCGTGACCCTCAGCTCACTCTCCTGCTGGGGGCCGAGGAAAGGTCTTGAGCCTTGAGGCTGCCCCAGGTGGGTGGGATTCCAGAAGTGGTCCCTAGGGTGGCTGGCAGCACTACTTGTTTTGGACTCTGGGAGATCCCCAGTGCCATCAGAGGCCCCCTCTTGTTGTCTCTGAGGGTGCTTTTGCCAGAGTGTCTCACCCCAGCCAGCCGGGACCACACCTGTGGAGTGGTTCTCAGGGGAGCCTGACTCTGCTCTGGCCGAGCGCCCTGCAGTGGGGGCCTGACAGGAGCAGGACTGCGGACCCGCTGTGTCAGGAGAGCGGGCCAGGGAGTGGTGGGAGCGGCTCTCGGTGGAGGACTGGCGCTGACTGTGAGAATGGGGGTCACAGCAAGTGGGTCTGAAGGCTGATCAGCCACGGGCCATGCTGGGAGGCTTGGACCTTTGGGCTGGGGGAGGAGACCCGCGCTGGCAGGGAGGGAGGGGGGCTGCTGCTGTGTAATTCAGTGTCTGTCGAGGGCTGGGGTCACGGACCCTGGGTAAGCACAGAGAGAGCTCTGACCAGGTCACGCAGCAGACACGTGCGCTTACAACGTAACGTGGTGCTGATTGGAACGACAGCTGAAATGCAAAGCCTGGCTTCTGGGCCCGGGAGCAGCCCCAGCTCGGCACCAGATCCCTGGTCTTTCTCCCACAGCCTCCGATGGGTTAGAGGGCCAGCTGTCCACTCAGCATCCGAGCACCACCCCCACCCCCTCATGCCACCAGCCCTCCTAGGTGAAGGGCTCACTTGCTCGCTCGCCGGGGAGGAGGCGGTGGCGACAGGGCTTGCAGTCCTGGGAGAAGACACCAGCGAGGTGGGAGCAGACGGCGCAGGCGTCCAGCTCCTCCCAGGCTACAGCAGGGTTCTGACCGGGGTGTCGGTCCATTGGATTCAGAAGAGCAGTCCCTCAGGCAGCAGAAGGTGGGGCAGAGGGCCAGGGACTCGCACCTGGGCTCAGTGTCAGGCGTGCAGCCCCATGCAGCATGCACTCCCTGCCAACCCGTGGGGCCTGAGCTGGGCATAAGTAGGTGGTGCCCCTGCACCGAGGACACCCTCCTCCCCGGGCATTCCCAACCTCAGCAGGACAGGTCAGTCCCTGCTTCTGCAGCCCATGGGAGCGTTGGAAAGATGGTAAAGAGCAGCCGCAGGGACCCATGTTAGACGGGGTGCGGGCACAGGCCCCTCCACCCTCCCCAGAAAGCTGTGCTTTCAGAGGCGCCAGCTCCAGGCTGCTGGGCTTGTTCCTGGGGTCTTGCCGGGGCCACAGAGCCTTCGTCCTGAATCCCACCCACTCCTCGAGGCAGGTGGTCCCTTTTCGACTCTGCTTGCTCCCAGGTGGGATGTTGTAGGAGGAGGGCAGGTCGCACCCCTGGGTTTGCTTCTTGAGCCCAGGTTCTGAAGACACATGAGACCTCTGGAGTAACTGCTTCTCTTCCGGGAGTATTGTGAATTGTTAGCTGTTGAAGTTCCAGAAATCAAGGCAGGACGTTCTGTGAGCTGAGGGAGCGTCTGGGGTTGCCCTCTGGACGTTGGCCCCCAGCAGCCGGGTTCTCTGACCGGGAAGATGAAAGCAGGTCAGCCAGCAGGGCGTGCCAAGGCCAGGGAAGCCCACCACCAGGGTCCAGTGTGACAAGACTGTGCCGAATGAGCCCTCGTGCTGCGCAAGGCCAGCTGCAGCCCTTGGCAAGCAGGATCTGAGCCCAACATGTGGCTGTGCATGGACGGAGGGCCGGGGAGGGGAGGCCAGGGAGTGACCCAGCCATCTAAACTCTTCCTTCTTGGCTCCAGTGCCCCGGGTTCTGAGCCAGGGGGTGGTGGGTGTGGAGTGCGTGGGGTGGGAGGTAGCAGGGCTTGTGCTTATTCCCTGCTGGCGGCCCGACCCGCGCTCACCCTGCCTCCACTCTTGTTTCAGAGGACAGCTGACGGCTCCAGTCCAGAAGGGGGAGAAGGTAAGGGGCACCTTCAGCAGACGTTTGACCACCTCGGGTGTCAACACGGCAACAGTCTGACTCCTCTCTTGCCATTCATCCTCTGCAGACTCTGACCGAGAAGATGGGAATTACTGTCCTCCGGTCAAGAGAGAAAGGACATCCTCTTTAACCCAGTTCCCACCTGCCCAGTCAGGTAACAGCAGACATACCTCCAAGCCCCCGAGCGATCGCCACACACTTGTGTGCACACACGCACGCGCTTCTGGCAGTAGCAAGGCCTGCGGGTCCCTAATGGCTGCGTCTGGCCAGGGGTGGGAGGAGGCCACCCAGGCGGAGAGCCCTGCTCCCGAGACGCCCAAGAGACTACTGCTCCGCTCACTGACCAGGCGGCAGGACCGTCCAGGCAGGGACAGCTTCTTGAAAGACTCCTGTGAACTCCACTGGCTGTCTGGCAGAAAGAGCAGCCGTCAGATCCTGATCGTGGACTGCAGTGCTCCCTGCGCGCTCAGCGTTTCAGGGCTCCACCAGGGTGGGAAAAGGCCCAGCCCGACCGATTTGTGGGTCCTCTGGAACCCTGGCGCTCTGTGGCTTTGTGGGAGGCGGGCTGGGGGGCGGGGAGAGTGGTTCTGAGACTCTGAAGCGCTGGCCTGGTCAGTGTGCTTGTAGGAGCCTGTTGGTGGGCTGGGGCCCCCGTTGGTGTTATAAGGAGTGGCGCCCAGGTAGGGTGAGTGACCGGCCCCTGGCAGTGGCACTGGGTGGACGAGAGGAGCAAGGCTGAGGCACAGGCTGGGGACACCCAGAGCCGGAGGGGAGTGGGTCTTGTTGGTATCCCTCATTTACCTCTGTCGTCTTATTCCCGCCCCTTCCTGCACCACCCTGCCAGCAGTATCAAAAAACAATGTCTTCATGCCGTCCACCTTCTGTGAATCATCTGCAGGCAATTCAGATTCAGAGCCAGGTGAGCCCAGCCCGCCTGCCCGCCACCCTCCCTCCCCTGCCGCTCCTCACTGCCATAGGCCTTCCCTTCCAGAGAGTTTGGGGCCCAGGGGGAGGGGGGAGATAAGGCTGAAGAAGCTCTTGGGTCTCTGTTTCTGTCAGCAGGGTTTGGGTGCAAGGAGTTTGCAAGTTCATTTACAGAACAAAACAGACAGGTGTGTGACACACTGTTCCCCAAATCCGACCCAAGTGCAGGCTCATACGCAAATCACAAAGGTCTCGCTGCATGCAGTAGGTCCCCCTCCCCTGTTCCCACCGCTCCCTCCTCCCCAAGGTGGTGGTGGACCCCCCACTCTGCGAGGCAGAAATGCCCTGAGGGCTTGCTGTGTTGTTTTCGCTCCAGAAGCTTCTAGACTGTAACCTTTCAGGAGGCCGACTTTCTGAGATACAGTGGGGGTGGGGGTGGGGGGTAGCCACTAGGCTGTCATGCAGCACCGCTGAGGGCCTGTCCCCTCCGACCCCCGTTCTCTTTTAAATTACAATCGTGATGAAACTGTGGAGCTCCTCAGAGGAAACTGTCTGAAGGCTGTCTGAGAGCTGCGGAGAGCAGCTGGTCCCGCTGAAGTTGATGGGCCTGCCTTTTTTGGTCTTTTCGCTAGAGGCCAGCTCCCAGACTTCCTGACCGGCTCTCCCTTGGGGCTTAAAGACCTCATAAAGGGTTTCATGAGCGCCTGTAATGGCCCAGGTTCTGCAGCCCAGCCCCCCGGGATAGAAATCCATTGTTGGCTTCAAACACACAGCCAGGGCACCACGCCAGTGCCTGCCATTCCCGCCCCCCTGCCGTAAATGTGCCTCTCCACCCACACAGGCTGAATCCGAACCTACAGTCTAACAAGGTCCCCGTGGGAGGCTTATAGCAGATCCCCAGGTGAGGGGTTCATAAGCTTGGGGAGCTTGTTAAAATGTAGTTGGACTCAGTCTCCTTGGGGGGAGGGGGGGAGAACCAGAACGCAGTGGCTCAGAGCCCTGTGTGTGGCCAGAGAGCCCGTCCTCTGGTGGTGTTCGGGGACCAGGGAGTCTTACAAGTCACTTTATGGCTTGATCCGTGAAGTCACCCAGCACCAGCCCACCCCCCACCCCGCTCGTGAGCAGCAGCTCTTTGGGGCCACCCTCCCCACCCACCCTTGTCAGGCCTGATGGGGTCAGGCGTCATTCGGTCAGTCCATTGGTCGACCAGGTCCTTGCCCGGCAGGTAGCAGTCTGAGCACAGCCTGGTGCCAAGGCTTCCCCCCGGGTCTGGGCCGGCTGGCACCATCTTCCCTTTGCCCCTTGAGCTGCACCGTGTGTCTCGGGGCGCCTCTCTGAACGCTGGAAACTCTGCGCTGGCAGGAATATCCCCAGGAGCGGGGTGGTTCAGGCCCAGCCTGCTGAGCTGCCCTGAGCTGGGTGGGAGGTGGGGGTAGCCGTCTGTGGAGGAAGATTGAGCAACTTCGTCCCACCCCCTCCTCCCTTCCCCCCTCCCCTCCCCATCCTTCCAGCTTTTCCCATTTTAAAAAAATGTAGGGGCTGAGCCCCGGTGGCGTAAGTGGTTGCCTGCGGGACTGCAGCCTTGGTGGTTCAAATCCAGCGGCGGCTCTCAGGAGCGGCACTGGGTAGTGCCCACAACCACCAGAGGCAGTGATGCACAGAAAACCAAAACAACCAAAAAATGTAATGCCTGTGAAGATATTTAGAAGTTGCTTGTAAATAGCCTTTACCTCTAGACCTCGTTCCAGGTGGCAAAGCAGGGGGCAGGCGTGGCCACTCCATGCCTCACATACCCTGAGTCTGTCTATAGGCCGGGCCACACACTTCTCGCCCTCCATCACGTTGGTGTGGCATGAGTGCCCCTCGTGGTTAGACTGGGCCACACTATGGCTGGAAGACCTCAGGAGTAAGCTGGGGGCAGCTCTTGCCCAGGATGGGGGGGTATGGTGGGGGAGGGGGTGTATTTCACTGGTCACGTGTTGGGTGGCTGACGGGCACTGTGCTTCTGCTTTGTGGTTGGTGCTTTATGGAGGGACGTTCGGGGGGCGGGGAATCCACTTTCCCCACTGGTTGCAGCTCTGGAAGTAATTATCCTTAGCGGCGCCAGGGTGCCAAGTGGCGGTTTTCACGCCCCTGTCCCCGGCACGTGTTCCCTGGTCCTCGCCTGGCCGCCGTTGACGTTCTTGCTTTCCTGCAACCCTGGTGGTGCCGTGGCTACCAAGCTCGATCCACCGAGAAACACGGGGCAGTCTGTATCCATAAAGACCTCCCTGCCTCCGCGCTGACGCCGTGGGACCCCTCCCGGACAGGGCAGAACTGCTCACCCTGTGGTTCGCAGCCGAACTGGCAGCAACCAGGGCTCCTCCGTCAGGACTCTCAGCCCCGGGAAACGCTCCGGGCTCCTGGAGGAGCCAGAAGGGGCTTGCTACGGTGGGGCCTTCTGGCTTCATGCCCCGCTGGCACTGTGGCACAGTCTCGGCTGCAGGCTCAGAGCTGGAGCCCAGTCGGAGCGAGGCCTGGAGTCCTGCTCCTGCTCCCATCAAGCTGTACAGCCTGACCCCGCTCGTGCACTCCCCTCAGCCCTCCTTTCACCGTCCATCCTGGTACTTCTGGTCTTTCCCTGGGCCTTTTTCAGGGGCGAGAGGTACTTAGGAACCGAGATGGGGTGCTGGGTGTGAGCAGGGCATCCCAGCCTCCGAGCGTGTGCACGTGACATCGGGGTGTTTCGGCACCTCTGCCGTTCTTCCTCCTGTCTCCACGTAAGCAGGGTTCCCACGGAGACTGCTAGTCTCGTGTGGCTGGCCAGCCCCGTGCGTGCGTGCCGCCCCAGTCTCTCCTGCCTCACAGCGAGCACCGGCTCTCCCTCTCCTCTCCGGGCTCCTGCCCACTTGCCACCAGCGCTTTCTCCAGGTGCTTTTCAGCTTCTGCTCCCAGCCAGCGTCTGTTGTGGTTCCTTCTGATCCTTCACTCCCAGGAGGACAGAAGCTGCCAAGGAAGGAGTGACACCTCACCCCACCCCCTGCTCGCCAGCCTGTCCCCTCCTGCCCCTGCTGTGCGCAGCCCAGTGTCAGTCAGTCTGGCCGCGCTGCCCTGCTCGCACTGCACTTGGGCAGTTTCAGGAAGAGCAAGAGTTTGGAAACTGAGAAGGGGAGACCTTTGTTGTAAGGGGGCAGGCCCACGTTATCCTGGGCCTCCTGAGTCCCGCGCCCCAGCTTCCTGGGGTGCCCACTTGGCCTGCCATCCTTGCTGCATTTCGCACATCTGTAGACCCCGTAAGGACAGCGCGGATCGTAAATGTCCACGTAACTAGAAGCAGTTTTCCGAACTGCTCTCCAGGTTCTCAATGCTCTCGTGCTGGGGACTGCCCCTCATGCTGGGGACTGTCCCTTTGGAGCGCGACTCTGACTCCTGGCCACCGTGGGACTGAGCTGGCCTCCCCGGAGGGTTTCCGTGGCCACCTTAATAGAAGCCTACCACCAGGCCTTTCTCCCTCCGTGCTTTTCGGCTTTGGGCTGATGGCCCAGCACTTAGCGGCTGTGCCACCAGGGTTTCTTGTGCTTTGTGAGTGCCGTTTTTTGTTTCCCTTCTGCCACTGCCTTCTCTCCATGTCGGTGGCCGCCAGAGCCCCGCTCCCACCCTGGGCAGGAGGCGCCCTGTCGTCCTGCCTTTGCCCACGAAGAGCAGTGAGAATACCCATCTGCCCACCCCTCCACTCTGGCTTCTGATCGGATATTGTGTCTTAAGGCTGGGGCTTTGTGGGTCAGGTGGGATTGAGCTTGCTGGACACTTGTTTGGCGTTAGGTCTCCCCAGAGTAGTGGGAGCCTCCCATGCCATCGGGACCATTTTTGGCTCCCTCCTCTATTCTCCCCCCTCCCCCTCCTGGCAGAACCAGTGTCTGTGTGCTGTCTTTGTTCGTGGCCCGGGCTCTGTGCGCGTTTGCGGCAGTGACGGCTGTGGACGTGTGCCCTAGTGGCACACCAGTGAAGCACGCGGCTGCTGACTGAAAGGACGCCGCTTTGAAGCCCCCGCAGCAGCTCCTGGGGATCTGCTCCTTGAAGCTCACAGCCCAGGAGACCTCCTGGGACAGCTCCTCAGTGTGGCTTGGGGCCGCTGTGTGTACTCTGGGTTCTGCTCCCCGGAGCAGGGGGTCCGCGCCTCTGTCAGCATCACCCCTGTCTGGGTCACTGTTGCTCTGGGGGTGAGTCTTCTGAAGCATCCCGCCCACACCTTGTACTTGATTGTTTCGTGTCCCTCCGAGCCTGTCGTTAGCTTCAGAGGACTGGGTGGCCCCTCTCTTGTCCTGTCGGCTCCCTGCAGCGCTGGGCCTTCTTGAGCTGGTGCCCAGCAGGGGTTCTCCTGCTCGCCCATTGGTGGCCCGTTGTCGGTGTAGAGACATACGGTGGGCTTGTGCCCTGAACTTGTCCCCCGAAAGCTGACAAGGCTACAGTTGATGGGCTGGACAGGGCTGCAGTGCCTCCACCCCTACCCAGAAGCTGAGCCTCGCAGCCTGGGCGGCCCCCAGGTCACCATCCTTTGGGCCCCGCCTGCCCCACCTCAGGCCAAGGGGCCCATGAGGAGCAGTGGGGCGCTAGCTGGCTTAAAGGCAGGCTGCCAGGCCTCTGCTGCTCCCTGGAACTCAGCCTCCCTGTCCCGGGGAGCCCACTTCAGGACAGGAGCTTCTGCCCTCGGGCCTCTCATTATGGGAGCAGAGGAACTCAGCAGCACATCTGGAAAGCCAGTTGTCCTCCCTCCCCCGCCCCTCCCCCCCCCATGCTTGCTTTGACAGCTGAGAGCCAGGGCCCCCACCCAGCGACCGCCAATAAGGCTGTCATGAGCATGCATGCTGAGCCTCCAGCAGGACGGGTCCCCTACCCACCCATCCCAGAGTCCACTGCCCTCCTGCCTAGCCTGCCCTGGGCTCCCACAGTTCCCTCAGCCTCTCAGCCACCCCACTCCCATCCCCCGTCTGTGCTTTCAGAGGAGAAGAGCAGTGGGTTCCGGTTGAAGCCGCCAACGCTCATCCACGGTCAGGCGCCCAGCGCAGGTAGGCATGGCCTGGGGGACTTGGAGCCCCCTCCCCCACTCCCAAAAAAAGACCCCACCAGGCTGGCTCCAGTCAGTAGGCCAAGTGGGACGGAGGGAGGGGTGCGTGGGGTGGCTGAGCCCAGGGAGGGCTCCCCAGCCCCTGCCCTACTGGCCTCCATGATGCTGGCTGGATCCCCCATTTCTCACCTTAGAAAAGCCAGATGCAGAGGGTGCCTACAGGTACCCCCCAGGGCAAGCCCTCAGTCCCTGGGGAGCACCTATGACCAGAGTGCTGAGAACAGAGCATACCGCACCTCTGGGTGCAGCCAGAGGTCTGAGCCCCCATCTGGCCTCCCCCTGCCTCCCAGGTCTGCCTAGTCAGAAGCCCAAGGAGCAGCAGCGAAGCGTGCTCCGCCCGGCCGTGCTGCAAGCCCCGCAGCCCAAGGCAGCCTCCCGGACTGGTAAGGAGCTGCCCTTGGCCCAGGGCCCGGCTCTGCTCATGAGCGGGCCCCCCTGGAGTGACCTCATCGGGACCAGAGCCTGGCGTGGGCACCCTAAGTCCCGCTTCCTGGTAGTCCCCACCTAGGCCCGAGCCCCCCAGGTGGCAACGTTCCCTCTGTCTCCACACAGATAGATGGTGACTCTACCCCACCCCTGCTCGGGTGCAGACGCACACCACCCCCACCCCACACACACAGTCACATACCACCACACCACACCCCTCATGTTCTCAGGCCTCCAGGCACCTCAGAATACCCAGCACTGCCTCTTCTGTAGCCCACTTTTGTCATTTCTGTAATAATTCACTTTATTTTTAAATTTTTTTGATTTTTTTTTTTTTTTTTTGCATCACTGCTCCCCGGTGGTGGGAGTAGGAGGCCCAGCCCCACTGCTGGAATTGAACTTCCGTCCCAGTGGGCCGCAGTCCCGCGCACAACCACTACGCCACCGGGGCTCAGCCCCAAAAAGTTTTGATTTTTTAAAAATTAATTTAAGCGTTTTTTTAGACCGTTTTTATTGACCTATTTCACGTGTCATGCAATTCAGTGGTTCAGATGTATGTAAATGACTTTTGGTTTAGTACTGAAAAAACACGACAAAATATATCTCTTCCACCTTTACCCCTCCCCCCCCCCCCCCCCCCCCCCCCCCCCCCCCCCAAACCCTTTTCCACCAACAAAGCGTTGGTGGTCTCGCACTGAACGGGAAAGCCCAGGGTTGGTTCTCAGAGTCCTGATCTCAGGGACGGAGAAGAATAAAAATACACAAGCTATATTTCCTCTCTCTCCCCTTTTTGGGCTTCATCGGCAGCGCTCCGTCATCCAAACAAACCAACAGATTGACCGTCCCCGGTGCTTTTTGACGTGCGCAGTCAGGTGTCTATAATGTTGTCTCTCACACACACACACACACGCTCTGAGGTTCAGGAGCCCGGGGTGCAGGCGGCGTCATGGAAGGCGTGAAGACTTGAGGCGATCTGCTCTGGCTCTGGCTCACAGGGGTCGGGGGTCACCGGCAGTTGCTTCTCAGTGTCACTGCCAGCTGGCCTGGCCCGATAATTGACAGGAGGTGGGCGGCAGGGTGTGTGTGCCCGGGGCAGGTCCTGCCTCCCCTCAGCTCTCCTGCTGTCTCTCCCCTCCCCCGCCCCCACCACCACCCCAGTCCCGAGCAGCGGCACCAACGGACTCAGCATCCCAGCAGACTGCACAGGGGCCGTCCCGTCCACGTCGCCCGACACCCCTGCGCAGAGGAGTCCCTCAGAACCCGCCGATGAGGTGCGACCGCGTGACCGCTTGTCCTGGCACCAGGACGCACTGGCTGGGCTTGGGGGGGGGGGGCGGGGGGGCGGGCATGTGGCGGTCAGCTTGAGAGCCGAGGCGCGCGAGGCTGCAGCCCAGGCCACCTCACGGGCCTCCCGCTGCCTGCATGTAGCGCTCGTCCGGCAGCCCGTTGGAGACAGACTTACCCGAGTCCCTTGGAGTGGAAAACGTTGCCCCAGGCCTGTGTTTCCCTCGGCAGCTTTAAGATGACTATGTCGTGAGGAGCCTGCTCGTCAGGCAGGCAGAGCCTGGGCTCGGTGGGACTGCGGGTCTGGCCCCAAGTCGCTGTGAGGGTCCCAAAAGTAGCCCCACCCCCACCCCCACTGGTGGACAGACGTGCAGACTCAAGGATCATTTGCCGTTCATTTCAGCCCCCACAGCTGTGGGTATGGGAATCTGAGCCGTCCCACAGCACTCGGCCCCATAGACACTGGTCACTGGGTCAGGAGGCCACTCCATCAACTGTAGAGAGTCTTGAATTTGAGGGGACCCAGTAGGGGCCTGCCTCAGCCTCGCCATGCCTCAGAGTGTGGGCAGCTCCAACTGTAGCCGCTCTCACTCCTGACCCCTCCCTGGGGTGGCCTGGCCCTGGTCCTTACCCCTGCACTGTTGACAGGCAGACGGCCCCTCCCCCAGGTTGCACACCCAAGGATGCTCAAGCTGACCCCCAAGCAGTGTGGTCTCCAGCCCCCCGGTCCCCCCGGCCCCAGTGCAAGTCTTCTGGGGACCTGAGTCCAGACTGCATTGCAACCGGAAGGGTCCTGCCCTCCAGCAGCGGACCTGTGCTTCTGTGGGTGGCACCTACTTGAGGTGGAGGCCCTGTATGTCTCTCCCCACCCCCACTATGCCCCTCGGCTGCTCCTTGGGGACTTGCCGGGGTGGCCCCGTGGACCTGCCCTGCCCTGCTATTGGAGTCGGCCTTCCCCACCTGTGCCCCCAGTGCCAGACACCAGGCTGTGCTTGAAGAATCCACTGAGCATGGTGTGCAGTTTGCAAAGGCCATGTGTGCCTGCTCGAGGCTGCTGTGGGGAGTCCGTGGCTGCGGACTCTGGAGGACACGTGGGTCAGAAACGTGTTGGTGTCGGCCCCTTGCCAGTCTGCCGCAGCAACACAGCCTCTGTCTCCACAGATCCCTTGGGAATGCCTCGGGGGACACCCAGTGCCACAGCTTCACCAGCCCCATCCCAGCCTGCCTGGAGCTTTGTGTTGTTTATTTTTCCCTAATTATCTGGCAGCTTTTATTGTGCAAGAAAAGCACATCGGAATGTTTTATTGCCATGCCTTCCCCTTCACTCACGGCCTCCTCCTCCTCCTTCCCAGTAACCTTCATCAAAGGCTTGTTCTTTACTGAGAGCCGTTTCTGGACTTTTTACAGTAGCATACGGTGTTTGTGATTAATTGCACTCAGCATAAAGCCCTTCAGGTGCATCCTTGGCGTGAGGGGTTTCGTAGCTTCCTCACTGCCCTTCACCGGGGAATAATGCCCGTGGTGTGTTTGTGCTGAAGCTCAGATCGATCCATTCTTCCACTGATGGAAGATTGTTTCCCTTTGTGAATCATGCTGTAGTGGGCACACGTGTGCCCCGTCTGTGTGTGTTGTGGCTCTTCGTTCTGTAGACCACACACCGCGTCGTGGGATTGCTGGGACACGCGTACTCCCATTCTCAGTGTTTGAGGAGGGCTGTACCACGTGGCAAAGTGTTGGCGCACGTGAGCGTTCCCTTCCCCGGGCACCCTCGTCCGCAGCTGTTGTTTTTGCGCTTTGCCGTAAGGCTGGGCTGAAGTGGTGTCTCAACTGTTCTCATTTGCATCTTTCCAGTGGCTGCTGGCTTCTTCATGTTTGTTGGCCACACGAATGTCATCTTTGGCAGAGGGTCTGTCCATGGCTTTTGTCTATTTTTTAATTAGGTTACTCGCCTGTACCTTGAGGTCTTGAGGCTTTCTGTGGATTTTGGATATTGGTCTCTTGTCTGATGTGTCATTACCCAGGATTTTTTTTCTTCTAGTTCTTCTGTCCCATTGGTCTCCGTAACTCTTGGGGTGCCCCTGTGCAGCTGTTTTGATTACTGTGGCAGTGCAGTGGGGTCTGAGGTTGGAGGTGGGAGGCCGCCTACTCTGCTCTTTAGTAGCGAGGTTTGCTTCTCCAGGGTCCCTCTTTCCCATCTCTAAAGGTGACGCTGGATGGGGACTGCATCACCCCTGGAGGTCTGTTTGGGTGGTGTTGGCATTTTCACGATGTTAAGTCGTCCTATCCAGGAACACGGCATGCCCTCCCATGTCTGTAAGGCTCTCGGGTTCCTGCAGTGGGGTCCTGCCGTCCTCTGTGCGGGCCGGTGCTTTCTCTGGCTCTGTGGTTCCCACATGTCCCGTCGGTGTGCCGTATGCCGCACATGGGGGGCGGGGGGTGTGGGGGTGGTTCTTAGCACAGAGGGTTCTGGCCGGTGTCTGTGTTGGCCCTCCACTCCACTCCTCTGCTCTGCTTCATCTTTACACTACGTCAGGAGTGTGCTGGCCAAGTCTTCGGGATTTCCCGCACAGCAGGCGTGCTCTGTGGCGTGGCGCAGTCCCCTTGCCAGCTGGGCAGACATTGTCCCTTTTTTGTGTCCCAAATAGGAAAAAGAGCCCCCCACAAGCGAGTCTGGCAGCCCTGCTGAGGAGGAGAACTGCGAGAAGAAAGACGCCAACCAGCAGGCGTTTGTCTTCGGGCAGAACCTCAGGGACAGAGTCAAGGTGCCTGGGGGTGCAGGAGCCTGGTGCCCATGGGAAGGCCCCACTTCCTTGAAGAGTTGGGGGCTGAATAGCCAAGAAGGTGTCACCAGCATGGTGTCAGGACTCGGCCCCACCACTGCCTTGCTGTGCCCTGAGCCAGGCTCCCCACCCCACGTGAGGGCAGCACCCAAGCAGGCGGAGCACTCACTCCACTGTCACCCTGTGAGGCTGTTGACATCAGCCTTCATTTGAGTGGTGGGACGAGGGGAACTTGGCTCTGAGAGCGGGCATTGTGGGTGCTGGGGTCCTGGGGGCTGTGCACAGTCCCTGGTCTCCACCCCGCACTTAAAGCTGCAGGGATCACCCTGTATCCCTCAGGCCCTGCAGGCGGGACTAGGAGTGGCACTGGCGTAGGTGGGCCACCACCTTCTGTGGCATTCACAGCGGGTCAGCCCAGGAGCTTCCCTAGAACCCCGAGAGGCCGCCTCAGCCAGGCTGTCTGGAGACTTCTGCCATCTAGTGGGCGGGGCTTGGGTGCCCCTCGCGCTCGTGCGCGCAGCCCCCAGTAGTGCAGAGAATGGGAGCCTAAACATAAGTAGCGTGCTCTCTGGCGGGCAGAGAACGTAGCGGGTATATGTTCTTTTGGCTCAAGTCACGAGAGAGAATGAATCCTTCGGGCCGTGTTGAATCAGGATGGTCCTGGGGTCTGGAAGGGTGAGTGTTGAGAAGTGAGTGGTGTCTATTTAGTCAGGGAGCAGCAAGGAGCTCCTGATGCTAAGAGGGCTTTGTCCCTCTCCTCAGCGCGCGTGTGCGCGCACGCGCGCGCACACACACACACACACACACACGGAGGGGACATCTCAGAGTTATATGGGATGGGGGGATGGGCACTGGGTCCCCATCTGGGTCCTGAGTGCTCCCTCTCTCCCCCAGTTAATAAACGAGAATGCAGACGTGGGTGACGTGGAGAACGCCGGGCACCCCAGCTCAGAAACGCCAACTGCGACAAACTACTTCCTCCAGTACATCAGTTCCAGGTGGGAGGGGGCAGAGGGTTGCTGTCAGAGACCTTTGACCCAGGACCCGGGAATCCTCAGGGTCTGGCTGAAAGGTGGCAGCACCTGGAGCCAACGGGCAGTCATAGCAGTGGTGCCTAGGACCATGTGCCCACCTGGCGGGGGGGTGAGCAGTGGAGCGAGGGGCCCGTAGAGAGCCCCTGTCCTTAGGACACACGTTTGCTACATGTCAGCCCTTCCTCGGGGAGCCACTGGAACAGTCTCAGAGTGACCCACTGGGACCACAGGGACAAGTGGTGCCTGAGCATCATTGGAGTTGTCGGCCCCGGGAGTCCCATGGGGGGACTGGGAGCTCCCACGGTACGCTGCTGAGGGGTAACAGTGGGCTTTGTTCCCAGAGTGGCCCGCTTCCCATTCTTACCTGTAATTCTGCCTCTGAGCTTCAGGGAAGGAGTGGCTACCAGACAGTCACACCCAGCATGTACGTGGTGGGTGCACCCCAAGACCCACACTGGGTCTCCATGACCCTCACCTTCAGCACCCCAACATGCACACACGTCTTCTCTCCAGTTTAGAGAACTCCACCAACAATGCCGACACCGCCGGCCACAAGTTCGTGTTTGGCCAGAACATGAGCGCACGAGTGTTGGTGAGTGCCTTTGGTGGGGCCCAGGCGGAGGGGACACGTGTAACGTGGACACCAAGCCAGGAAGAGAAAGCCCAGCCCAGGCTCAGCTTAACCAGGGGCGGGGGCCATGGAGTACAAGCTGTCTGTTCCCCAAATCTGCCAGCCACTGTCAGCATCGCCCTCAGTCTGCCGGCAGTCGGAGGCTCTGTTCCCTCCCACTGAGAGCCAGCTGGAAGGACAGTGGCTCCTGGTGCCGCTGGGGTGCCAGGACAGCCCGCCCTCCCTGGAGGTAATTTATGGGCACGGTCATCCCTAGCCAGAGGGCAATTCCTCCCTCAAGCAAGATGGCCTGCTCTGCGCCCACTCATCCAATGCACAGACAGCCCCAGGGCTCGAGGGGCCCTCCTTTCCCCAGAAGCTCTAGCCTAGGTTAAAGGTCCCACCGTGTAGGTTCCTTTGGTTCTCGCTTTTCTATAGAGACACACACTGATGTCCGGGGCATTTGTGGCTGGGAAGCTGGCGTGGGGCCTCCCAACCATCCCCAGGGCCAGTGGGCTCTCTGAGCTGTAAGGGAGAAGCCACTGCCCCTTGGCAGAACCAGGCCAAGCAGTGCCCTCGTGTATGGACCACCAGGACCCCACAAACCCCTGGCCCCATGACCTCTGTCTACCCCCAGAGCCCGCCAAAGCTAAACGAGGCCAGCGCAGATGCCAACAGGGAAAACGCCGAGTCAGGCTCTGAGTCCTCGTCTCAGGAGGCCACCCCCGAGAAAGGTGCGTCCAAGTCCTCCGGCCCCCAGCTTGGGGGATCGGGTGGGGGGGGGGTGTCCCCTACCAAGCCAGCCACTGTCAGCAGACCAGGGACGAAAGGCCACTGTGGTGGGCAGAAGAAGGCTTCAACTGTTCCCCGGGCCCTGTGTGACGGGCTCCCAGCTAGAGGGGCGGGGAGGCGAGGGGTCAAGCATCCCGGTCTCCCACACGTGCAACAATGGCATATAAAGATTATAGTGAAGGCCAAGCCCCGGTGGCGTAGTGGCTGTGCGCGGGACTGCAGCCCACTGGGATGGAGGTTCAATTCCAACAGTGGGGCTGGGCCTCCTACTCCCACCACCAGAGGGCAGTGATGCCACCCCCCCCCCCCCCCCCCCCCAAAAAAAAGCAACAAAGATTATAGTAAAGTTGTTGAGGATAAGGAAGAGAGTCAGACACATTGCATGGTAGCACGCTCGCACGCTCACCTCAGCTACGAGGGACTGGGAGACGCGAGAGGGAATCTGCTGTCTTGGGACATTTACAGGTAGTCAAAAGACATGCATATCCAGCAGTTAATGTGTCACAAGGTGGGTGGTGTCCACATTAGGGTCCCTGAGCTCACAGGTGAGGAAACCTAATACCTGCATTGGGGGAAGGTACCAGGGGGGCTGGGTGTCATAGCGAGAGAGAGAGAATGCTTCTGTAATCACCCACGAGCTCACTTTAAGGCAGCTTGGTTGTTAAAGGGGAGAATCCGGGGAGAGGAGTTTTAAAGCAGGGCAAAGTACTGCACCGTCCTTACATCTAACTGCCAAAGTAGAGGCCTTCCTACGGTGGAAGTCCAGCTTTCCGGATGCCCTTGGTGACAAGCCCGGGACTCTCGTCCTCGTCACGTTTCCCGCAGTGTCCGTTCCCCGTGGAGGCCAGGTGTGGCTCACAGAGGCAGCTGGCACCGTGGGGCCAGCTCCAACCCTCTGACCTCAAGACAGTGTTGGTTTCCTGGTGCCCTTTCAGAGTCGCTGGCTGAGTCGGCAGCCGCCTACACCAAGGCGACAGCCCGGAAATGTCTGCTGGAGAAGGTGGAGGTCATCACTGGGGAGGAGGCGGAGAGCAACGTGCTGCAGGTGAGGGGCCGTGGGCGGCTGACACGGGGACTGTGTGTGGTGTGTGTGTGTGTGTGTGTTGGGGGGAGGGTTCCTTGCGCAAATGGAGCTATTTTGAATCATTCTGGGTCACTCAGAGAATGACACAGACTAAACCCTAATCCCCTTCTCTGACAACTAACTTTTAGGGTGGGGGCCTGGGGTCACCGATCCAGCCACCGTCTCCCTCTCCTGTCCCCTGGGGGACGGACGTGTGGATAAGCCCCGCTGTTGGCTATGGCTGGGGCGCATGCGCAGCAGGGTGCTGGGGAGGAGAGGTGCCCCGGTGTCTCCAGCTCCATTTGGGAACACCGTGTCTCCTGGGTTCTTGCCCACGCCCGCCCTTCCTTCCCTGCCGTGTGTCCGGCCATCTCCTGACGGACCCTGGGTTGTAGGGGTGGTGCTCTGACCATACAGCGACCCCTTTCCGTGTGGCCCTGTGCTGTCCCCTTTCTCAGGTACTCCTGGGAGTGGGGTTCCTGGTCACACAGAAGCTCCACGTTGAGTCCTTTGAGGAACAGATTGGGGGGGAGGGGCGTGGGGGGGACTTAGCCTTCTCCCTGCACTGGCTGCAGTGCGTCTCCCATGGTAGCTGGCGGGGCCTCCGCTCACCAGGCACCGTCTGTTTCAGATCCAGTGTAAGCTGTTTGTCTTTGACAAGGCCTCACAGTCCTGGGTGGAGAGAGGCCGAGGGCTGCTCAGACTCAACGACATGGCTTCTGCCGACGACGGCACGCTACAGTCCCGGCTGGGTGAGCCGCGCTGGGGTGGGCGGTGGGGGAGGCGTGATTTCCAGAGGGGGAGAGCCAGCAGCTCCTTAGACCCACGGAGCAGCAGGTGCCTCAATGGCTGCCCCCACCCTGGACCCACCCTCAATTCTCTTTCCACTATGGTAGTGCGTGCATGTATGTACACACACACTGCCGTAAATGCACAAGATCCACTCCAGAGGGTGTGCCGCCGCCTACAGAACTGTCTGTGTGTCTGGACACAGACAGCCGCCGAGCCCCTGACGGGGAGCAGCTCAGACTCAAGGTGCCCTCATCACATGTGCAGCAGTCTCGTCCTGCTCTTCCTCCCCCCTTTCCCCCAGAGGCTCCTTATTTGGAAATAAGTTTCCAGGTCTTTCTTCTGAGCCAGTTTCGGGTTTCTTTGAAGCAGATCGCACATGACCCCTTCGCACTACCCAGGGGCTCCCTTCGATACCTAGAACTGCTAGAGTGCTAAGTGGATGGGCGGCCTCAGAGAAGCCATGTATTTTCTCACAGCCTCCAACCCAATCCCGCGGCCATCAAGTCACTTCCAACTCACAGTGACCCTTTAAGGCAGAATCGAACCATCCCCCAAGGCCACCAACCTTTCATGCAGGTCCTCACGTGGTGGTGCCCCCCCCCCCCCAACCATAACATTTCCGTTGCTACTTCATCACTGTCATTTTGCTACTGTGATGAAGCCAGCGACCCCTGTGAAAGGGTCCTTGGGCCCCCAAAGAGGTGTCAGCCCACAGTGAGAACCACTGCCCTAGGGTGTCCGAGACTAAGTCTATGTAGAAGCACCTGCCACATCTCTCCCCCAAAGAGCAGCTGATGGGCTCAACCCACTGACCTGTCTGTTAGCAGCCTGACTCTTAGCGGCTGCATCTCACGCTCTCTTTCTCATAGAGGAGGAGGCCAGCCGTCCAAACTCCAAGTGCCAGCTCTGCTGGGGGGTGCCATTGCCTCAGCGTCCACTCTTGGGTGCCCTCCGCGTGCTTTGACATCTCTCCTCCCCGCCCCTGCTCTGCCCACTACTTGTTCTGCCAGGATTGTTGGGGAAGCTAACAAGTTACAAGTCGGGGTCGGAAAGCATAGAGATCTAGCCCTTTCGTCAGCAGTGCCTCTGTTCAGCCATGCCTGATGTGGGCTTCTCTCTCCAGTCCTTGCCCCCTTGGCCACTCAGCTGCTGGGTTACAAACTCAAAGGCTCTTTTAGCACAGTAAATGACAGGAGAGCACCCCATTCAGCACGTCGGCCTGCAGTCTGAAGGCTCAGTGGGCCCCTGGTCTCCATGCTGGGACACCACGTCTCTGTGCAGGGCTCTCGACACATCCCCTCACAGCTCTTTTTCTTGATGGGCCTGGTCCCTGCGCCGTGGCTCAGGGAGAGGCCTCCAGAGGCTGTCTGCGCGCATCTGGTCTCCTTAGCCCAGCAAAGGGCTGGTCCTATGGTAGGAGCTGTTGCGACCGAGCCAAGAACTGCCCTCTGGATTTCCGTTCCATTTGCTATGCTGGGAAAGCACCTCTCCCCCACATGAGGGCCAGGTGCCTCTGGCAGAGGGTCCCCTCAGGCTCCCTTTTTCACTGCCCCTCCCTCTACTTGTACAACCTGCCACCAGAGCCTGACTTCCAGCCTCTGAGGGGACCTGGTGGCCCCCCGAGGTGGGTTCAGAGCAGTGGCCACAGGAGAGCCAGCACCCTCAGCTGCTCCCCCGTCCCGAGAGGCAGTGGAAGCCCTGCCCCACCTCCTTACCCTTTCTAGCCAGGCCTGTGCCCGAGGGGAAATGGGCACTGGGCTCAGGGGCCCTTCAGACATCACCTCTCTCCATCCCCACAGCAGGCTGCACCCAGTCACCCCCTCAGGCTCCCAGAGGATGGGACAGGGGTGCAGCCAGGGTGGGCATTTCCTGCCCTTCCCCTCCAGCCCCTCCTCTTCCTCCCTGCTGACCCCCTCCCCCAAAGGGAGCCTCCTTCTTGGCACCTGACTGAGGAGCAGGCAGAGGCCCCACCTCAGGTCAGTGTGCACCCCCTCCCCGTGCCGCCATCAGAGGCACCGCTGACGGGGCGGGCCTGGGCGCCTGCGCCCTGCAGAACTGACGCGGGCGCTGTCCTTGCAGTGATGCGGACCCAGGGCAGCCTGCGGCTGATCCTCAACACCAAGCTGTGGGCGCAGATGCAGATCGACAAGGCCAGTGAGAAGAGTGTGCGCGTCACGGCCACGGACACCGAGGACCAGGGCGTGAAGGTCTTCCTCATCTCGGTGAGACACGAGGGACTGGGTGGGAGGGATGGAAGGGGCCTGCCAGTGGGCAGGGCGCCCCTCTGAGCCCATGGTCCCAGGGCAGGGCCCCATCTCCACTAGGAGCCTCACAGACTCCCCGTCCCCAGGCCAGCTCCAAGGACACGGGCCAGCTATACGCGGCCCTGCATCACCGCATCCTGGCCCTGCGCAGCCGCGTGGAGCAGGAGCAGGAGGCCAAGGTGCCCGCGCCGGAGCCGGGGGTGGCCCCGTCCATCGAGGAGGACGACAGCGATGACGACGTGCTGGCTCCCTCGGGGGCCACGGCAGGAGGCGGTGAGCGGGTGTTTGGGGCCCGGGCGGCTTGGGCGTGCCTCCGTGAGACGCAGTGGCTTGTATTAGGGGCCCCTCTCTCCACAGGTGCCGGTGATGAAGGGGACGGGCCTGCAGCCGGGGGCACATAGCAGCCGGGCCACCACACAGCCGCTGCTCGTCCGTCTGTCCGCCAGCCCGCCAGCCCGCCCTCGCCTTCCCTGCAGCAGCGTCGGCGCGGACTGGGCCCCATCCCCCGCTGGGCGGCCACAGTCTGGACCCGCTTGTCCTGTCCCCAAGCAGACTCGGACCTGCCCTCTGCAGCCTGGGCTCCAGACCTCATCATATTGATGAGCAGACCCCAGGACGTCCCCTGAATTGAAATGGCACACCAAGACTTGTCACGCTTCTCCTCACTGGGACGGGCGGGCGCGGCCATCTCCCCGGGGCCCGCCACAGGAGCCCCTCCCCGGCGCGCACTTTGGGCAGACCGTTTTTATTTTCAGAGGGGTGAGTTTCTCAGCTGAAGGAAGACCCTGCCCCCATCGCCGCTCTCCCGCCCCGGAGAGGAAGCTTCTGAAGGACTGCTGGGCCCTGGAGGGACCCCGCCTGCCTGCACATCACGTGGTGCGCACTGCTTCTCACCGGCCTGGGGGTTGCTGGAAGCCACCCGCCCCCCGGTCCGACCTCCTGGATCAGGTGGGAACCGATCCCTGGCAGCAGGTGGCTCCCACACCAGCCATTCCACTCTGCCACCCCCAGCCACTGGGGAGGCCGTGGTGCCTACCGAGGACAGGCTCCACAGGACCACGGATGATGCCAGTTGGCCCCTCCCGGCGCGGCTGCATTTTCGGCAGGGCCCTCACTGCCCAGCCGCCTGAGCACCAAGAAGACTCCAGAGGCCCTGACCAGAGAGCCGGTCACTCCTCTGCTTTTCAGCCTTAGCCAACTAGTGACCAGTAAACCAGACCATGCCCTCGTGTCTCGAACATTTATGTAAGATCGTCCTATGAAATGTATTTGGGATCGACATTAAAACTTTTAACTAAAACCCCAGCCTCCTGCATGCCAGGGGCCACAGGACACTGTCATCGCCCTGGACACCCAGCCCCCCTCCAGGTTTCCCCCCACAGGGGCTCTCATCTCAGAAGAGCTGGCCCAGCCCAGGCTTCTTGCTGAAGGGGGCTGCGGGCAAAAGTGGGGGCAGGGGTTATACTGTGGGGGCGGGGCAAAGCGGAAAGGAGCTGGTGAAGCAGGTTCTAGGCTCGAGGGAGGCCCTCCTGGGCCCCTCCCCCGACTGTTGGGGCTGGGCGGCGTCAGGGGGACCGTGCCGGTGGGCGAGGCCGCTCACAGCCGCCAGGCGCTGGTCACCATGGCCACAAACAGTTCGTCCGAGTCCACAGAGGCGCTCACTCCACTGTAGTAGTCCTGGAACTCCGCCAGCGTGACCTGAGAGGGGAGCGCAGGACCGGCCTTGAAGGGCGGGCAGGGAGGGGGGGCGGGGGAGGGAGGGGCGGGGCCTACCTGCCCATCCTTGTTCTCCGAGTCGAAGCCGTCCAGGAAGTGGCGGAGTGCCGTCTCCTCTGTCCACTCCCCGCTGCGGACCTTGGGGTGGGCGCGGCCGCTGTACACGCCGCGGAGGTCCTCCACGGTCACCACGCCGTCCCCGCTGCGGTCCAGCTTGGCGAAAGCGGCTGCGATGACCGCCTCCCGGGCCTGTGACATGGGAGGCTGGGGAAGCAGGGGGCAGTGACTGGGGCTGTGCCGCGCCGGGAGATGGCACCGCCTCCCCCGCCAGTATCCCCAGGAGCACTAGGCGGATTGGGCACCCCAGGGTGTGTCACCAGCCCTACCCGCAACGCCCGCAGGAACTCGTCCAGGTCCAGCGTCCCGCTGCCATCGCGGTCCCAGCGCCGGCACACGGCCTGAGCTTCGGCCTCACCTATGGTCAGCCCCTGCTGGGCCAGGCCCCGCCGAAGCTCCCCCGCATCCAGGGACCGGCTCCGGTCCCGGTCCAGGCGGCGGAAGAACCTGGGCGAGGGAACGGCGGAGGGTGACCTTGAGTGCTAGGGCCAGCTGACCAGGGGCGGGAAGAGGGAGGGGACGCTCACCTGGCCAGGCCCTGGATCCCCGAGGTCCCGCGGGCCAGGCATTGCGCCCGGAGTTGCTCCACGGTGGCATCTGCCGAGTCCATGCTGGAAAGGAGGGAGAGTGGGTTCCCAGAGGGGGGGGGGGGCGAGGTCCTTCCTGCTGGCCACCAGCTCACCTGGCTTCTGATCCCCACTTGTCGCAGCACAGCAGTCTGCGTCCTGCTAGGCAGGCCTGTTGCTAAGGGACTGGCTCTGGAGGCTGGGCGGGGCCCGGCTTTAACCCTCACTGTGCCGGTGGCCAAGACCAATGAAAGGGGGTAGGGGGTGGGGCAGGCAGGAGGGGCCACTTCCCTGGCACTGCGATTACTGCACACCCAGTCCCCAGCCCTGCAGTGCCAGGCCTGGCATGGAGCCAGACAGGTGAGCACGCACCCCCCTTCCGGCCACAACTTGCCCTGTCCTGCCATCCTCTGGGTTTCCTGGGCCCCCTCCCCACTTCAGCAGGAGCCAGGGCTGACAGCAAGGGGCTGAGGGAGCCCACAGCTCCTTCCCACACCCACTGTAATGTTCTGCCCAGTGCGATCAGAGGCAGCAGGCCTTGGCCAAGTCAGACGAGGCAACATGAACTTCAACAAAGGCCATTTCATCAAGGTTCCCAGCGGGTCAGGGTATCCGTCGCCCACAGCATCTGGCCGGCAGTTTCCTGGGTCGTAGGCATGCTTTGCCATCTTGAGCGAAAAGCTGTACAAACCGAGGCTGGTCGACCCCCAACACAAAACAGGAACCAAGTCACCAAAGGTCCTGGGGGGGTGAGGGGGCCGAGGGCCGTCATGGGACAGGGGTGGGTACTCAGGAAGGGGGGTATGCAGGCAGGCAGGGCTCAAGCAATGTGGCCTGTTTCAACACTGAAGCCCTTGCAGGCTTTCCAAGCCCAGGCTTCACTCGGAACTAAAGTTGCCATTTCAGGCTGAGCCCCGGTGGCATAGTGGTTGTGTGCGGGACTGCAGCCCACTGGGATGGAGGTTTAATTCCAGCTCCACAGGAGCAAAGGCTGGGCCTCCTACTCCCACCACCAGAGGGCAGTGATGTCCCCCCCCAAAAAAAAGTTGCCATTTCAGAAACCATGTGCAGGCAACAGACGAGCGGCCTGCTCTCCAGCCTAGCCCCAGCACCCTCATGCCGCCCTGGCATTCGGAGGGCTTGCTTCCAGTGGGAAACCTTATTGTCTAAAATGTGTTAAGCACTGCTGTGTGTGTGTGCGCGCGCCACAACTTCGATGCCGCCATTTCGGTCTTTTCCCATCTCTAGGAGAGTTGTCACAATAACCCACCCACCCCCACCAGAACCAGAGGTGGCTTGCCCGCCCCCCCCCCACCACCACCCCCGTGTGTTTCTGCAGCTGTAAGACGGGATGACCCAGAGGCTGGGGCTCTACAGGGGCGGACGGACTGCCTGGCACAGCCTCCCCACGCCTCGGGGCAAGGATTTCAGACGGAGCCAGGCCAAGGTGGAGGGCTCTGGTTTATTCCTTAACTCAGACTGGCCCCGGTGGATCCTCCCCTGCACAGACCAGCCCCCTTCTGCCGACTGGGAAGAGGAAACGGGTTGGAGGTGACGGACGTCGAGCAGCCGCTTGCGAGGTGCCAGGCAGGAGAGTCTACCCGGAGCGCTGCAGGTGGCCGCTGACCTTGCCCAGTGGACATGTACCCTGGCCCACAGCAGCTGCTGACGTGACAATTCCCTGAGGAGGTTGGGAACGCGTGGCCGACGACGAGGTTGGGCAGTTGGGTGGAGTTGAAGAGGTCTCGGGGCCGGTCCTCTCCCTGGCTTGACAAAAAGGACTGAGTCTAGTTGTCCGAGGCGCAGCAGCGAAAGGGGGGGGCGGGGCGGGGGTAGGTAAAAACAGGGGTGCTAAAAACATCTCTCTGGGGAACACAAGGGCCTCACCTGAATCTTGGTCAGGTGTGCTAAGGGTCCCTGGATGCCCTCAGAACCCACAGAGGCATCCTGTCTCCACTAGGGAACCTGGGCCTCACAGAGCGTGGGTGGGGTGTGTCGGGGGTGGGCAAAAGGGATGCATGATGAATGAGGGGGAATGATGAGTGAGGCGGTCAGGAAATGGAACTGGAGGTGGGAAATGGTTCGGATACGCTGACTAGGAAAGGTCAAGGCCACGTAAAAACCGTCCAGGGCAAGGGCCCGCATGCCCAATGCCATCCAGCAAAGGTCTGGGCAGGCCTGCCAGGAGGTTCCCATCTCGACAGCACCAGCCCCGCTCTCCCTTCTGGGCCAAAGGTCCAGGGAAGGCAGGGTTTGCAACATCAAAAAAAGTCATGCCCCCACATTCCCCATGCAAAATGAGGGGAAGGAGGAAAGGCTTCCCTTTCTGGTCTGGCTACAACTTTTTTTTTTTTTTAAGTGTTAAGCCTGATCTGGGGGGGCGGGGGGGGGGGCCTGTTCAGGAGGAACCCGAATCAAAAAGCCATTTCAAGGGTGGACAGACAGTCTCCAGTAAGGCGGAGTTTGACACTGTCTGAAACGTGGAGACCCGCAGGGGCAGTTTGGCCCTGTCCTGTAGAGTCGTCACCGACCCGACGGTGACGGGTTTGCTTTGGGCTCTCTCAGCCCTTTTTTTTTTTTTGGGGGGGGGGCATCGCTGCCCTCTGGTGGTGGGAGTAGGAGGCCCAGCCTTTGCTCCTGTGGAGCTGGAATTGAACCTCCATCCCAGTGGGCCGCAGTCCCGCGCACAACCACTACGCCACCGGGGCTCAGCCCCCTCTCTCAGCCTTTTGACTCCTATCCTGACCCTTCGCCCCACTGCAGACCAGAGCAGAACTGCCCCCTGGGGGTGTCGAAGGCTGCGGATCTGGAATCTGGAGAGGAGTGGGCGGTCCTAGCTTTCTCCTGCCAGGTGGCTGGTCGGTTCAAACCACCAACCTTTTGTTTAGCAGAGGAATACTTAGTGGCTGCCTCGCCAGGGTTCCTTCCAGGGGATGGCATGGGGTGGTCTCACACTCAGATGCTTCCAGGTCCAGTAAGGTAACCTAAGAGCGGCAAGGCGGCCAGCTGGAACTGACACTGCAGAGGGCAGCCTGGACTTAGACCCAGGCAAGCCCCACGGAGACTAGAGTTGGTGTCAATGCTGCCAATTTTCTCTAATGGGGCACGAATAGTCTGCACCTGACCTTTGGGCTGCCTGTCTGAGCGCTATGGCTTTCTCGCCGGTTGCCAATGTGTGGACAGGATTAAGGCTCTGGGGTGTCCCTGCAGGACATTGGTGTCCGCCCCCTACCCCCACCCAGGAGACCCCCAGCAGAAGTCCCTGCAGGGACCCCACATGTCCACTCTGGGATCTACACTCCACGAGGTTCACACCGTGGTCCCCAACACAGCCGCTGGCAGGTGGTCCTCGTCACCTTCCCCGCTGGTGCTGATGATTGCAGGGCTGGGCCCGCAAGGGTCCCTGGATGGGAGGGACCCCAGGCGCTCAGCCTCATCCAGAGTGGCCAGCAGTCTGGCCAGGGGCAGCCGGTGCTGACAGACGTCCCGCAGTAGCTCAGCCTGGAGCTGCAGCTGACCGATGAGGTCCTCCCTCTGGCGCACGGTGGCCTGCAGGTTGTGGACGGCGGCTTCGGAGGTCATCAGCTGCTCCCGGAGGGTGGCGATCTCACTGTGGGGCAGCAGGGCGGGAAGGATGGCACCAGGACGCGACCCTGCTTCTCCCTGCTCCCAGGCCCCCTTCCCGAGGTGCCTCGGAGCCCATTTTCCACTCCTTGGTGACCCCCAATTATGGGGTTTCTGGACTGGGATCCTTACAGAAGCTGGCTGCCAGGCCCTCCTCCCGCAGAACATTCTGCAACGGTCCCTCTAGCCTCCCTCCCTCTGCAGGCGTCAGGCAGTCACACCTGCAGTTCCCTCTTTTTTTTTGGTGGGTGGGGGGGGGGGCGGGGCATCACTGCTCTCCTGCTGGAATTGAACCTCCGTCCCAGTGGGCCGCAGTCCCGCGCACAACCACCACGCCACCGGGGCTCAGCCCCTTAAATGTAGTTCACTTCCTTTACATGCTGCTGCCCCCAGGAAGCCTTCCCTCCAGCCCACAACCAGTCCTGGTTGCCCCACATTCTAACTGCCCAGACTGTGGGATCTCTTGAGGGCAGGGCCCGGGATGCTCAGGACAGATGAATGGATGGACCGCAGCCGTGAATTCAGCCTTTCCCCAAGCCCCTCACGCCTCCCTGCTGCCTGGGCGCTTGCCTGGTCCCCGTCCACCCTCAGCTGCCCCTGGTGATGGCAATTCCTGTTGCCTGCGTCAGTGCTGAACCCCGGTGGCACACCAGTGTGACAGACAGAACTGCTCGATTGGGCTTCCTGAAGGGCGTTCGGGAACCTGGCCCTGGGCCCTCAAAACCGCCAGGAAAGTTCACACGGTCAGGTCAAGAACCCGCGAGGCTCCCAAGGGCCTCTTCTCGGGTGGGGAAGGCTGTGGAGTCGATTTTGCCACGTGGACACGCCACCACTGTCTTCAGAGGCGTCTGAAAGCCACACTGTGACATCACTGAGCTGGACATCCAAACCAGCACTCACTCAGCTGCCCGGCCACCAAATCAGTCCCCACTCACAGAGAGCGTACAGGACGGGGTAGAACTGGCCCGGGGGTTCCGAGACTAACTCTTTACAGGCGTAGAGAGCCTCGTCATTCTTCCCCGGCGCGGCTGGTGATTTTGAACCGCTGGCTTCGTGGTTAGCCCAGTGCGTCCCCACTGCGCCACCAGGGCATAGAAACCTGCCCTGGCGTTAGAAACCACCAGGGGCACCAAGGGAGAAAGATGGGCTGCTCACTCCGGTAGAGATTTCCTCTTGGGAAGCCACAGAGGAAGTTCTGCTGTGCCACGAGGGTGGCTCTGTGTCCGAGTCCAGTGGATGGCAGTGAGTCTGATTTGGGGGTTTGGGCCTGCCATCGATTCCAACCCGCAGGGCACAGGTAGGGCGGAGGAGACCTGTAATCCTGAGGGCGGCTGTCCACGTCTTTCAGGGGCGCGGCGCTGGTGGTCGCACCACCGACTTCTGAGCTCGCGGCCAGCGCTTTAACCGCGCTGCCACGTGGGTGCAAGCAGTTCCTCTGCCTTCCTGCCTCTCCGAAGCCGGCTGCCCCCCCCCTCCCCTGCCCTGCCCCCTCCTGCGGGAAGTCCTCCGGGTGGGTCGGCCGGCCGGGAGCCTCACCAGTCCTTGGCGTGGCCGAGCTCTTCGAGGGCGGCGCGCAGCTGCTGGTCGTGGCAGGCCAAGCGCTCGGCCTGGGCGCGCACCGTGCACTCGGCCGCGTCCAGCCGCGCCTCTAGCTCCACCGCGCGCCGGTGCATGGCCGCCAAGTGCGCGTTTGCTTCTCGGATTTGTACCGCGGGTGGCGTAGACATGGCCCAGGCCGGCCGCGGTCCAGGCCCGGCCACGCCCCCGGGCGGCCCGGAACCGACCAGTTCCGCCTCAGGACGGGCCACACCTCCAGGGACCCTCCCCCCTTATGACCTAAGCCCGATTGGCTGCCATCCCGCCAGGCCCCGCCCCCAGCCCTGGCCGCGTGAACAATCCCACTTGTTCCGGCGCCTTAAATCTCCGGCCGTGAGCCCCACAGAACTCCAGGATTGGCTCAGTCTTGAGAGACGACGCCCCTAGGCGGGGGGGGGGGGGTCGTATTTCCCCGCCGGCTCGGTCTCCGGCACCGAGATTGGGCCCGCCTTCTAGACAGGGTCCGCCTTCCTCAACGGCTAACTCGTGGATTGGCCCGAACTCCTGGAAGGAGCAGACTGCTACGCCCCCCGCGAGGGTGGGGGAGGGCCTCGAATTCGATTCAGGAGTCGCGATTGGCCACGTCCCTGTCGGGGCCGTCCCAGACCCGGGCCCGGCTCTTCGGCGCCGGTATCGTCGCGGATCGGTCAAATTGTACGAGTT
>PVJH01018351.1:0-45498 GCA_004026705.1 Nesogale talazaci | reverse complement strand
ATCTGCTCAGTCTGTGTGTCTATCCAAGCATCTACTTGTAGATTCCCCACTATTGCAGGACTGTGTGTATAACAATAGTTGCTTCTATGTCTTTAACTCATAAATTTACCAGTGTTTCCCCTACTGCCATATTTCCTCCCTCCCCAACCTCTCTCTCATTGCATATTGCCTTCCCCTTCAACCAGGTTTACAATTGACTACCCTCTACAATTGACTTCCCCTCTCTCTCTTCTTCTCCCATCCCTTATAACCATCAAAGAATGGTTTGTTCAGTGTGAAAATCTATTCTTGACTTTAAAAAATAGTATTCTTATGCAAAATGTAATGTTTGACTATGTTTCACACAAGATGATATCTTCCAGGTTCACCCACGTCAGGAGCTAAACCATGGATTCATCATCACACGTTAGTTTTACATGGCATTCCACTGTATGTGCCAACATTTATTCATGCACTCTTCCCCTGATGTACAGTTAGGTTGCCTCCATCTTTTGCTATTGTGTGTAGGGTCGTGAAGAATATGAGTGTGCATATATTCTTTTTCTCAAGGATATATGCCAAGTAGAGAGAACTCTGGGCCTTGTGGCATTTCTATCCCTAACTTTTTCAAGTGTGACATACAGATTTCACAGTGGTTGCACCATTTTACTGTCCCACAGCATTTTTTTAAGTGTTTCAGTCTCTCCATATCCAAGAGCCAGAGTCTCTCAGAGACCTGAGACTTCTGCATGTGGTTCTGGGGTTACTCATCTCCCAGGTTTTAAATTAATAGATGTGGGTATGTCATAATGTGGATCTCAGAGCCTTACTTTGGCTTCAGTCAGAGGAAGAGTGGGACAAAGAGGAATGTGGAGCTATCCCTTAACTTAATTGTCATATTTTGCTGCTGAAGTAGAAACTAAAACAAAGCTTCTTGCAAACAAAAGATTAAAAAGTAATTTAAAAAAGTGTGTGCTGTGTTGAGGCAAAACACTAGTGGACTTGCCAAAGAACAGTAAGAGGAACAGGGCAAGGACGTCCTGAGGGAATGCCAAAAATAGATTTTAGGGCCAGGGCTTGGTACCCATCAGACTTGACCAGAAAAACTCCTAAAGGTCAACAAACAGACCTTAAACTATTTTCAGATTAAAAAAAACCCATTTTGTTGTTGTTTTTTGTTTTCTTTTGTGGTTTTGCTCTTTTTTTGTGTGTGCATACTACTATTTCTGCAAGTCTTTCTAGATAAGATAGGCTGGATGAATACTCTGGAGGAGAAAACAATGGAACTGATGGTTTTTGGGGGACATGGGAGAAGGGTAGACAGAGGAAAGGAAGTGGTGTTAAAGAACTCCTGGACAAAGGAACAACAAGTGATCCAAAATCAGTTGCGAAGATGGTGTGAAAGGCCGGGTAGGGTTTGATCAAGGGAAATGTAACTGAGAGGAAAAACTGAAATTCCCATGAAGGCTGAGCATGATAGTGGCACAAGAGGGAAGTAAAAGGCAATAGAGGAAAGAATTAGAAGGCAAAAGGCATTTATAGAGGTCTAAATACATGCATGTATACATACTAATATATTTACATATGTCGATGAAGAAATATATTTATATGCTTATGTTTGTAGGTTTTGTATTAAGGCAGCAGAAGGACATTGGGCCTCTACTCAAGGACTCCCAATGCAAGATTTTTTTGTTTTATTAAACTGTCATTCCATGATGCCACCTTCCTGACATATTCGCTAAAGACAAATGGGTGCATAGGCAAATGTGGCGAGGAAAACTGATGGTGCCCAGGTATCAAAAGATAAAGTGTTGGTGAGCCTTAAATGCTTTTAGGTAAATGAGTGGCTATCTAGCTCAGAAGCAACAAAGCCCACATGGAAGAAGCACACCAGTCTGTGTGACCACAATGTGTCAATTGAATCTGGTGTTAGCCAGCAAAGAACAAGAAAAATCATATCACAGGGAACGAGGTGGAGGGCAGAGTGGGGACTCAAAGTCCATCTGGAGACAAATAGATATTTCTTTATAAAAGGATCGTGGGAAGGCTACAAGTCAGTTATGGTGCAGCATACAATGCTGCAATGGATGAAGCATACAACTTTCCTCTAGTTCTTTAATGTTCCCCGGCCCCCTCACTATCTTGATCCCAATTCTACCTTACAAATCTGGCAAGACCAGAGCATGTATAATGTTACAGATAGGAACTGGAAACTCAGGGACTCCAGGACAAATGATCTTTTCAGTAGCAATACTAGGAAGGTGGAGGGAAGGTGGATAGAAAGAGAGAACTGATGTCAAAGATTTATATATATAACTTCACTGGAGGACAGACAGCAGAAAACTGTTGGGTAATGGACATGTCAAACAGTGAAAGATATGACAAAATGATAATAATTTATAAATTATCAAGGGTTCACAAGAGAGGGAGAACATGGGGAGAGAGGGGGGAAGTGAGGAACTAATACCAAGGACTCAAATAGAAAACAAATATTTTGAGAACGATGAGGGCAACAAATGTACAAATGTACTTGACACAAAGGATGGATGTATGGATTGTAATAAGATTTGTATGAGCCCCCAATAAAATGATTTAAAAATATTTGTGTTGTGATTTCAAAATACTGTGCCATGAATTTTTTTGTGCTTATTGATGTTGGGGTGTGGGGGTTGAGTGGGACAGAAATTAAAAGATACTTGATTTTGAAATAAGGATCGCAAAAACAGTGAAAAATATGTGAAACTTTACACATTAAGAAAGGAGACAGAGGGCTGAGTCCCGGTGGCATAATGGTTGTGCGCGGGACTGTGACCCACTGGTTTGGAGCTTCAATTCCAGCTCACAGGAGCAAAGGCTGGGCCCCCTACTGCCACCACTAGAGGGCAGTGATACCTAAAAAAAGTGTAAAGAAGGGAAACAGAGGTGAGAAGAAATATGTCTTTAGGAGAAAAGCTGAATTTTCATAAAAGAAACATGAGACTAAAGAACAGAGCAATATTATCATTGTTATTCAATCAGGATGGCATTGGGCTCACAAAATTCAGCTGACAAAATGTTGAGCTCTAACTTAGTAACTCTTTCAGTGAGAGCCCAGATGGAGAAAACTAGTGAGAATACTTCATCTTTTCTTATTTGAAACATTTTTATTATGGAAATTGCCAAATTATTCAAACAAAAGACAATAACAGATGAACCCGAATGTGCTTGTGTTTCAGTTGCAGTCATTATCAGCATATGGCCAATTTTGCTTCATCTGTACCCCGACTCCAATTTCAACCCCAACCATCTGTTGTTTTTTCATAAAGAAAATCTCAGACACCATATGATTTCAACTGAATTATGTAAAGATATAGAAGGGCTTGGGTGATGGTGAGCGTGGGGGATGGTGGTAGAATTTAACCACAATACATTTTCACATCTAAAAGTTTTATATTGATATCTGCTCCCATCGACCCCTTGTGATCACACAGGTGGGCGTGCTTCTTCTATGTGGACTTTGCTGTTTCTGCGCTGGGTGGCAGCTCCAGCTGGACTGGAGGGGGTACACTGACTGAGATGGGAGCTGGAAATGCAGGGAACTTGGGGTGGATGAACCCCTGGGGTCATTGGTGAAAGTGGAGCTGCCGGATGGGTGGAGGGAGGGTGGGGTGGAGAGAGGAAGCCAGCTATGGGGATCTGCAGACTGTCTCCTATTTGGAGGATGGACGTAGGGAGGAGTGGGCAGGGAGAGATTTCGGGCAGTGTAAGATATGACAAAACAATGACTTCAGAGTAAAGAGGACTGGGGGGGAGTGGGGAAAGGTTAGAGGGGGAAGGAAGGGGCCCAAGGGGAAAGGCAGATGTTGGGAGAATGTTGACGAGGACAGGCAAGTGGGGGTGTTTGACACAATGTATGTAACTATGTATTGAACTATGTATGATGAAAAGCGATGTAGGATTGCCCAATAAAATGATTAAAAAAAAAAAGATAGTAAGAAAAAGGAAAATTCAGTAACAAATTGTGTAATGTACAAAAACAGCTCCCTATTCTTTAATAAATATTATTTGTAAGAAAAAATAAAAGTTTTATATTTTGTAGGTACTCTGACATTGCCTATCCATTGGGATGCTAACAGCAAAATCAGTAGTTTGAAACGCGAGCTGCTGTGTGGGAGGAACGCTCATAAATAGTTACTCTCTTGAAGACCTGCTCCACACTTCCCCTAAGCCCTATCGTGTCACTGTGAGTCAGCATTGGCACGATGGCAGTAGATATGTTATTTCGTTTGTTGTAGGCCAGTGGTAGGCTACTAACTCCAAGTTTGCTGGTTCAAACTCACCAGCCGATCTTCAGGAGAAAGATGAAGCTTCTTGCTCCCGTAGCGATTCACCTCTCAGAACCTCTAGATAGTCACTTTGAGGTGCAAGTGATTCAATGGCAATGAGTTTGGGGTTATGTCACGCACATGATCTATAGCCCGAGTTTAAATTTCACCAATTCCATAAATGCTCCTCCCCCCCCTTCTTTCTCTCAGTTTATTTGAATTAGGACAAAAATGAAGCTATCACAATGCATTTTGTTTACATACCCCTTAAGTTTCTTTTCATCTAATAACAGTTCCTCCTATCCCTTTTATTTTTGTCCTTCTATTTATTTATTGAAGAAACGTCATTAGTTGTTCTAGAAAGTCTCTTTAACTTTAAATAATAAGAAAAATTGGGAAACTTCATTGAAGAGCTTTAATAAGTGGTCCAAATTAGACAATTTATATGGTAGAACAATGTTTTACAGAGGAGGTATATGTGCTTGAAAGTGACAAGGGTAATATGGTCCGTTGTTCACAGAAGATGCTCCATAGCATATAAGGTTAGGACTCTGCATTAACTAATTATTTTTGAAGCATCATCGCAAGGTGAAGTGGAGATTAAAGTTGTTCCCAGTGTCCAACTTTTCCGAATAACTGTACTTATTATATCATTTCTGATATCAACTATTCATCCTCCTCCCATCTTTGGGTTCCATAATTTGTTGCAACATTGCACAGAATTCACAAATCTTTAGAGAAATCATACGTGTGGTTTTGGAGATGTCAAAACATGGCGCAGACATTAGTCTATAGGATTCTTCTCTCTCATGTGGATACAAGGACTGAGGAACCCAATTCAGCAGGTAAGAGGACAAACTGTTGAATGATCAAACTATGAAATATGGAGAATCAGGTCAAATGATAAACATACTGCTGCTGCAAATACCAAGAGCTGGAGGGTAGATGAAAACCTGACAGAAGCTGTATTGAGAGTGAGAGCTAACTGTGCTAAAACAGTCTTGTGTATTGAATGCAGATCCCTTACCTGATGAAATTTACGGTGGTGACTTGAGTCAAATATTTAGGGTGGCAACTCACAATACATCCCACCCTAATTCTGCTTCATTAACGTAATGGACCACTCACTCCAAAATGAGACCACAACCATGGGCATAGAGTCTACGGTTTATAAAATGAAGGGCTTTTAATAAGTTTCTGGGAAAGTATCATTACATTTTTAATTCCATTTTTCCACAAGCTTAATGAAGCTTCGTCTTATATCATGAATTGAACACTCTGACTTGAAGGTACATATTAATTACTATTCTACACCACAGACTCTGATCAAAGGTTTATAGAAAATGAGGCACAGTGAAGTGAAGCTCAGTTTCAGAAATGGATTTTGTCTAAAGTTAGTGGTTGGGTTTATGAAAGGAACCTACGGGAAGAATTGCTCAACTCAGTATGAGGGAAGTGACTAGACAGCTTGGAACAATAAATACATTTGTCTGATTAGAACTTTCTGCATATTAGAAAACCCATGACAACTATCTGTTCTTGAAGAAAAAGGAAGTTGAGAACTCTGATTTAGCAACCAGTGCTACCCAGGGAGAAGAAATGCAGAGTTCTGCTGAGACTGCAGAATTCATGTCAGAACAGACATTTCCTTCTGTTCTTTGCAGGCATCTCCCACTGGATCAGGGAGAGACGCGGCTGAAGGAACATGTCTCCTGTGACTGCTGTGGGCAAGAAATATTTAATGCCTGGAACTAGACATACTGAAGAAAGCAAGGTTTGGGGGAAATGACAGGTAGAGAAAATAGTGGTCTTTACCTGTAAATTGCCCACTGGCTTCATTTAGGGATTTGTTGAGGGTAATTCTCTAACCAAGGTCACTAAGGCAACAAAAGCAAACCAAATCTGTAAGAATGGGTTTAGAACAAAGGAATTCTAGGGGCCCAAAACTTCTGCAGCACATGGTTAAAATATTCTTTCATTTCTATTAGGAATGAAGATCTAGCGATAGAAAGGAGGTTGAGGTTTCAGAGAAAATAAGTGATGCGTGTAATTAAAGAGGGAATGGAGGCATGTCCCTAGGCAGAGTTTAATCTCAGAGAATAACTGAGCCTCCAGTGTAGGAATCACAAACTGAACTCAAAACCCAACTCACTGCCATTCAGTTGACCGCAGCTCCTAGTGACCTGTAGGACAAGGCAGATCAACTCCTGTGGCTTTCTGAGACCTGCTGCTACAGCAGTAGAAAGCCTCAGCTTTCCTTCACAGAGCGTCGGAGGGTTTTGAATGCATCTAGACATATAGATTTAAAAGATCATTGTTGAAACTTTCATACACAAATATGGTGTCTGCATCATGTAATCTCAATAATCATGCATGCTGTCATTCTTGTTTCAATAGTTTGCTCACATTTTCTTTTTATGGAGGAGTATGTTGGACACCTTAATTTCATATCAGTTCATTAATAAATATTGAAGTGGTTTTCACTATAGAGGATGAACACAGAAGAAACACAGATATCTGGGGCGACACTTGCATACCAGAGATGCCACCACTATTCATTTCAAAGTCTTGGAAAAGCATTTTGTCAAATGCCACTCTCTAATGGCCTTTGACACTTGTCATTAGACAAGAGACTGAAGGACAACTTGCTTGTAAAGTAGAAGGACAGCATGAAAGAGGAAGGTCTTTAACAAGACAGATTGACACAGTCATTGCAGCAATAAGTTCAAACCTAAGAACAAGTCTGAGGATAGCCTGGGTCCAGACCATGTGTCCTTCTGTTGTGCACTGGGTAGCTATGGTTGGAACTGACTTGATGGCACCTCACCAACCACTATGAGAGAGAATATAGCTAGGATGTTTCCCCATTGATGGGGGCTGTACAGTGTGACCGTGAGTAGGTAATTTCCCACGGCTGTCGCTAGGTGTTACTGGGTCAGTCTCTTAGCAACCCTAAGTATCACAATATGAAACAGTACCTGGTGCTATGCCACCCTCACTGCTGTGGCTAAGTCTGAGTCCATTGGTACACCCACTGCCAATTCATACATCGATGGTCTTCCTATTTGCACTGTCCTGTCATGTGACCAAGCCCTGGTTGCATAGTGGTTATATGTTGGGCAACTAATCGCACTGTGAGCAGCTAGAAAACAGCAGCCACTTAGAAGGAGGAAAACTGGACAGAACAATTAAATTGCATGATATATGAATTAAATGTCAATACAATTGTTTTAAACTGTGGATTTAAAGTATACTGTATATAAAATAAACAGATAACTTTGTGGCATTAACTGCTTTTGTGACACAACACTTGCTTGCCTGTGTCTTGGAACTTCTTTAGTG
The DNA here is from genome assembly GCA_004026705.1 of Nesogale talazaci. Lineage (NCBI taxonomy): Eukaryota > Metazoa > Chordata > Mammalia > Afrosoricida > Tenrecidae > Nesogale > Nesogale talazaci. The sequence continues at coordinate 37,873 of PVJH01018351.1, read as the reverse complement.
TGGGGTGGGTACTTCTTACATTCTCTATTATTTTACACAGTGGAATCCATTAATAATCCATGGCAGCTAATCTCACTCCAGTACTTCCCAAATGGTCCCAAACATACCAGCTTCTGAAGAAAAGCTGGTCCACCAGAGTAAGACTAATTCAGCAGGGTCAGATAATATAAATGTGGAAGGAAATTGAATTCAGTTTACAAAGTCAAATTTCATTTTGAATTTCTTTTCATAATTTAATAATAAAAATTTTGAAATTCAAATTGGAAAGCTTATTGGTCTATTTTTTGAGTACTTCTATACTGGCACATTCAGGTAAAATTTTGCTGAAGATAATTGAACAATAATTGCCACAGTTTGCTAACAGGAAGCTGCCAGAAATTCAAGTTGGATTCAGAAGAGGACATGGAATAAGAGATATTATTGCTGATGGCAGGTGCTTCTTGACTAAAAGAAGAGAATATCAGAAAGGTGCAAAATTGTTTTTATTGACACTGTAAAAGCATTTGTGTGGTGCATAACAAACTATGCATAGGATTCACAACAATGAGAATTCCAAAATGCTTCATTTTGTTCATGCAGAACCTGAAAATAGACCAAAAGGCAGTTGTACAAACAAAACAAATTAATGGGTTAAAATTAAAAAGTTATGTGTCAGGGTTGTATTCTTTGTGTACTTATTCAGTCTGCTTGCTGAACAAATAATCTGGAAGCTGAAATATATGAAGAAGGATGTGGTGTCACTGTTAGAGGAAGAGTTATTAACAACCTATGCAGCTAACACAACCTTCCTTGCTGAAAATTAAAGAGGACTTGAACACTTGATGATGAAGACCAAAGATTGCAGTCTTCAGTGTGGATTGCAACTAACTATAAAGAAAACCAAAATTCTCACAACTGAGTCAATAGGCAGAATCATGGTAAAGGGAAAAAGATTAAAGTCCATAACTAATGTTCTTGGAAGCAGCAGTCAAGAAATCAAATGTGAATTGCACTGGGAAAATCTACCACAAAAGACCTCTTTAAAATGTTAAAGAACAAGTATGTCACTTTGAGGACTAAAGTGCACCTGTTCTAAAGTTGTGCTGTTTCCAATAGACTCATATGCATGTGGAAGTTGGACAATGACTAGAAAAGACTGAAGAAGACCTGATGTGTCTGGATTATGGTGTTGGTGAAGAATAACAAAATGCCATGGATGGTCAGAACAGCAGTCAATATGTCTTGGTCTTGGAAGAAAAACATTCAAAATTTTCTTTAGAAGTGAGGATGACAAGACGGCATGGCATATCCTTTATATAGATTATCAGGAAAGACCAATCCCTGGAAAGCAAAATCATGCTTGGTAAAGTAGAGAGTCTTGGAAAGAGGAAAACCCTCAAGAAAATGGATTGACATAGTGGCTATAACAATGGGCTCAAATGCAGCAATTGTGAGGGGAAAATGGAGGGTTTAACAGAATATTGTTATTTCAGTTTTTTTGTATAAGTACCACGGGCTAACCGATTGTGCCACTGGAGCTCCGTTTTGTTTTTTTTTTTTTTCCTTTTTTTATATGGTCTGTGGCAGTCATGTGCTTGTGCTAATTTTATGATTGAAATGTAGGGGTGGAGTCTAGCCTGTTAATCTGGAGATAGCCATTGAGTAGCCAATGAGGCCTCTGTGTGGGCATGGCTTTCTCCTGAGACTTCTGGGAAATCTCGCGATATTTCCGTCGTGAAGATGAGAAACTATCTTCCCCAGTTGTTGGGAGTTAGTTTCAGAGACGATTAATAATGAAAAAGACAAGCTGGTAGCTTTCAAGAAGCTGGAGGAGCTGGCTTTGCCCTGATGGAGCCAGACCTCTGAAGCCGGGGCGGCCAGATGGAGACCTCTGCCAGCGATGAGTTGCTTCTGCTGTTGATGGACCCTGAGCCCTGGAGGCAAGAAGCCTTGTGGAGACCCCTGTCGGGATTCTGCACCCACTGACCTGTGACTTCGTGAGTCGGAAGAAGACTTTATTGACAGATTTCGGGCATATGGGTTAATATTGGACTTATGACTTTGGACTGGACTGGGCTGGGATGCTTTCTCCATGTCCCATTCCTTTTGTATATGAGCCCGTTCCTTATATCGATATGCGTGTCCTTGAATTTGTCCCTCTAGTTTACCTGGACTAACACATGGCCTGTGTAATATATATGTCATATGTTTATTTTAAAACTACAAAGGTTTTTTAAAAAATCCTACCAGAACCCTTACACCTCAAATGTCAATATTAGCTTCAGTGACTTGCAGAAAAAAAGAAGACAGACAGAGTGAGAGGAGAGAGAGAGAGAGAGAGAAGTGAAATTGAAATAGACTGGGAGTCTTTAGTGACAAAAAAGTTCCAAAAACAATTGTGAGGATGGTGCACAACTAGGCAGTATTCCATTCTTTTGTTCATAAGGTCTCTATAAGTCAGATACCCCTTAGTGGCACATAACAATAGCAATGACAACCGCAGCACTTGCTGGCTCTTACAGCTTGCATACTCTTGCTGAGCTCATTATATAATGTATTGACCAACAGCCTTAAATGGAGTTAAAGCAAAGTTCTAGTCTTTGATATAACATAGGCTTATTGAAAAATTTAAAAACTCTTAACCTTCCATTTAGGTTTTGTATACAACAGTTAGACCACTTAATACTTGGATCGTTCCCTCAAGGATTCCAAAGAAGCATTTTATGGAGCAGGGGCAAGTCTGCTATGATGCTGCTTTCCTCTCTGTAACAAGGTAAGGTTCTTCTGTGAAGGACCACTCACACACCAAATTCACTGCCAATGAGTCAATTCTGACGTGTAGACATCCTATAAGACAGAGGCTTTCTGTAGCACCAGCAAAACATACAGCTTCTGGCACAGTATGTTTATTTATGCATTGTGAAAAACGATGTATGAGCCCCCAATAAAATGATATTTAATTAAAAAAAACATAGCTTCCCTCTATTTCTTTAATGCTTCCTCCCTGCTCCCACCCACCCCCACTATGACCCCAATTCTAACTTATTAATCCACTGGACCAGAGTATGTACATGGGTACAGACAAGAGTTCCTGTCACACAGAATCCAGGACAGACAGATTCTCAGGACCAATAAGGAGAGTAGCAATACCATGCGGGTAAGGGGAACGTAAGGGAAGAGAAGGGAATGAATCACAATGGACAACATATAATCCCCTCCCTGGGGGATGAATACAGAAAAGTGAGTGAAAAGAGACCGTGGGTGGTATAAGGCATGAAAAAAATAGATAAATTATCAAGGGTCCTTGAAGGAGGGAGGGTGGGAAGGGGGGTGAAATGAACTGATACGACAGACTCAAGTAGAAAGAAAATGTTTTGAGAATGATGATGGCAACATTTATACAAATGTGCTTGAAACAATAAATGTATGTATGGATTGTGGTAAGAGCTGTAAGAGCTATAAGCGCCCCCAATAAAGTGATTTTTTAAAAGAAAGAAATATTTATAGGATCAGAACACTTCATCTTTTTCTTGAGAGTAAGCTGTGGATTTGAACTGCTGACCTTGAAGTTACCAGTCCAATCCATAACCCACTATGCCTCTTAAGGCACTAAGACTTCTAAATTAAGCCCAATAAAAAGTAGAATTACTGTAGCGCTCTTCTGTTCCTATCATCATATTTCCACAGTCATTCGGGGAGAAGGAAATTTCTACCTATACTTCTGGCCTCCTGGAAGATCTCGGAGTGAGTTTCGACCTTGTCCTGTAATAGTGGATGACCAGTACGTCACTAGTGATGAGTTTTCTGACTCAAGAACAGAGATTATCTAATCTCTTCACACCTTCTTTGATCACGGCAGTTAAAGTGAGACTAGAATGTTGACACCCTAACATTTTTGTCTCTTCCTATTGATTTGTCTGTGGGAAGTCTCACAGCTTAAAGGTGGCTGAGTTAAGTGGTTGTTGATTCTGTTTGGGAGATCAGATTTATCCTTTTGTTTTGTTTTGTTTTGTCTTCTTACCAATCAGGCACCTCTTTCTGTGTGCGTGTGACTTAAGCTTCCCTGTAGATCTTGGTGAGTGGTAGGAGGTCTGTGGCCCAACTCACATACTCAAACACAGTTCATGAAAAGTTCATGAAAAAGATTGCGGTAAATTGGCCTTGTTTAGCTGTTCACTTCCTGTGTGTTCTCCGTTGGCTAAGACAGTCAAAGTGAGGAGCTACAAAGTTTCGATTGTTGAAGCTCTTACAGAATAATTCTGTTTTTCACAGGGAGGTAGATCTAGCTATAAGAATAGTTTTTGGTACAATCCAAAATTATTTTAATTCTTAAATTTGTTCTCCTTTTTCTTAATTTGATTTGCCTTAAGATTATAATGCCTTACCAGGCAAGGCTTCGTGAAATTTAAAATGGAGTCAAGAGCACTTTTTGAATTTAAAAATTGATTTTTCATTTCATATTTAAGGTATATTATTTATAGTCCATTTGAGAGTTTAGGTGACTATTGTGTGTAGTTGTGTGTTGGATAGGGGGGCTATTTACGTGATCCCTTTAGCAAGAATCAGAAGATTAAAAAGATATTCACAAGTATCTATGATTTTAGCAATTTTATTGAGAAATCTGTAATGTTAAGTCTTTATAGGAGCATACATATTTCTTCCAGAATGTGACTGGTGGGTTTGAACTGTCAACCATGCAGTTGCCAATCCAATACTTAACCCACTGCACCACTGTGACTTCTTTTTTTATGACTGGCTCATTCCACTTGGCATAATATTCTTAAGGTCTCCTTTATAAACTAGATGATTTAAAAGGTTGTTCTACTTGTGAATGAACACTGTTCTATTGTACCAAATCCCAAATTTTGTTTATCCTTTCAACTATTGATGCATACTTGGATTGTTTCTACCTGTGTTACAATGAATATTGGTGTATTCCTATAAGTATCTGTTTAATTCAGGGCTCTCAATTTTCTCCTCTTGGCCAAATGTATGGCTAGCTTAGCAAAAGGTAGCACTTAAGAAGTTCTAGCTATTCCAACAAGAAAACATGAGGCTTTTTATTCCCCTAAAGAGTTACAGCCTTCCAAACTCACTGCGGTACTTCTACAGGGTGGCTATGCATTGGATTGACTTGACGGCAGTGAGACAATTTTTGTTTCATTTTAGTGAAATGGATATGTGATATGCAATTTTCTCTATATGTAGTCTATGTATTTTGTGGAATTGCCACTTTGTTTTCCAAAGCAGCTACATTATTTTATAACCCCACCAACAGAATACTGGGAATCTGATTTATCAAAATCCTTCTCAACACTTTTTTTTTACTTCCCAATTTTTTAAAAACACAATGACCTGCCTCTGGAGGAATGAAGGAAGCCCTGGTGACATGTGGGATACCTGTTGGGGGCTAATGGTGCAAACCCACCCCAGGTGCAAACCCACCCCTGCTCTTCAGGAGAAAGATGGTGTTATCTCTCCTGTATAGATTAGACTGGATTTTTTAGAGACATAATACCACTGAAGCATAGATGATAGATAGATTTAGATACTTATAATATTGAGGAAATGGCTCACACAGTTGAAGAAGCAGGTAAATTCCTGTCAATCAGATGTGAGATTGCAGTCTTTTCTGGCTTTCTGTAGCTGCAAGAGCTAACTTGTAAGTGACTTGAAGTAACTTGTACTTCAAGATTGGTAGGAAAACAACAGATAAAATGGCGGAGACCTGGGCAATATGGCAGACTGCGGGCTCAAGTCCAAAACTCTGGAGGCCAATGAGCCAGATGCAGAATCCATCCAGCCACAAGTTGGAACAGAAAATGGATATTAAGCAGTATCTCATTGTGATTTCTTTTGCATCTCCCGAATGATTTGTGGTTCTGAGCATAGTTTTATGTCCCTTTTGAAGATGCCTGATCATTCAATGGATCAGCATTTGGCTGCTAACCACGATGTTGGTGACCCAAACCTACCAACTACTTCACAGGAAAAAAGATGGAGCTTTCTACTCTCTTAAAGTGTTACTGCCCCAAAAACCTAGAGAGTTTCCCTACCCTGTCCTGTGGGTTCTCTTTGAGTTGGATTCAACTTGAGATCAGTAGATGCATTGCCCATTTTAATTGATTCTTTGGAAAGTGGCTATTCGATCTTTTGCCCATCGTTACTGGGTTATTTCACCTCACGCTCTCTGGCTTATTGAGTGTTTCCCATGGCTAGCTACATTCTTAGCTGCGTGGCTACATTTCTAGTACATACTTTGTGGCTATAACATTTTCCCAGGCTAGAATCTTCCATTGTTGTTGAGATATTTCGCAATTCTGTAAAGTGAAAATAGCTGATTGCAAAGCAAGTAATTCTTTTCTATAGACAGGAAAGTGGATTTTATTCTCAGAAGGTACAGTTAATTTCTCCTCATTTCCTTTGAACTGCTTCAGTTGTGCCTATTTTAAAATTTACTTTATAACATACATGAGTTTTCCTTTGAATCAGTTGTAATATTTTACTGATTTGTCCTTAATCAGTTAACTAAAATATTAGAATATATTTATTTTGTGATGACAGTTATAATTTTACATTAAAATGTATTATTTAGTAGCTACAAAGTAGCTTGTAAGTTTAATATTTTAATGATCTCAGTTTCATTTAAATCTGTGCAATCTCTTCCATGATGCTCACTTTCCTCACATGCTTGCTGAAAACAAATGGGTGCATAAGCAAATGTGGTGAAGAAAGCTGATGGTGCCCAACTATCAAAAGATACAGCATCTGGGGTCTTAAAGACTTTAGACAAAAAAGCAGCCATCTAGCTCAGAAGCAGCAAAGCCCACATGGAAGAAGCACACCAGCCTGTACGATCATGAAGTGTTGACAGGATCAGCTATCAGACATCAACGAAAAAAAAATCATATCATTGCAAATGAGGAGGAGTATAGACTGGGAACCCAAAGCCCATTTGTAGACAAATGGATATCCCCTTATAGAAGGGTCGTGGGGAGGAGATGAGCCAGTTATGGTACAGAAGAGCACAAGTGATACATACAGCTTTCCTCTAATTCTTTAAAGCTCCCCACCCTCCAATATCTTGATCTCAATTCTACTTTACTAATCCAGCCAGACCAGAGAGTGTACACTGGTACAGATAGGAACTGGAAACAAAGGGAATCCGGGATAGATAATCCCTTCAGGACTAGTGATGAGAGGAGCAATACCAGGAGGATGGAGGGAAGTTGGGCAGAAAGGGGGAAATGATTAACAAGGATCTACATAGAAAAGTGTTGGTTAAAGGGAGATATTGGACAGTATAAATATGACAAAATAATAATAATTTAAATTATCAAGGGTTCATGGGGGGGAGTGGGGAGGGAGGTGAAAATGAGGAGCTGGTACTGATGGCACAGGTAGAAAGCAAGTGCTTTGAGAGTGATGAAGGCCACACATATACAAATGTGCTTGACACAATGGCTGTATGTATGGACTGTGAAAAGAGTTGTATGAGCTCCCAATAAAATGATTTTAAAAAATTTGTGCAACCCCCAAATGATTACTATGACACTTATATCAAAAACTATGAATTGTTTTAAAAATATTTTTACATGAGAAATTAATACTTAGTGATTGAAACAATTTTCTGCTTTTTGACTGTCTGGACTTTGACCAACTGTTATTGTGAGGTGCTGTCAAGTCAGTTCTGACTCAGGAAACCCTCACCACAACAGACCATAGGATGTCATGAAATAGCATGAGAATGAAATTAAGTAACACGTGGTAAGTGTTTAGCACAGTGGTTTTCAGATGTGGTCTATGGATCAGCAGCATGAGGATCCACAAGCAAATTTTGAGAAAATTAGAATCTAGGGTCCTATAAAACACTGAACCAGAAATTCCTAGGTGGTCCCAATAATTGTTCTTTAAAAGGTTCTCTAGGTAACTCTGATGCATATTTAAGATTGTGAATCTCTGATTTAGCACAATTTTCTGTTTTGACACTAGCATGCAAAAAATAGCAGCTATTTAAAAAGTGATACAGATTAGGTGTGTATATTGTTCTAGTGGAATAAGACCCCCAATTCAAGCATATTTAATAGAGATCCTTTACTAAGTCTTAAACAGGACAAAACTAATAATTCAGATTATTTTAACCATTAGCATGAGGCCATAATGGTATCCAAAGGAGTCATGGCAGTTGATGATAGAAAACAAAGGAAAACATTCACAAAATCATTGTTGGAGTCAGACCAATTCAAAACTGTTAAAGGAGAGAAAGTTGCAGGATTGGGAAGCACATCACTGCAATTTTCTAGAAAAGAGCACAGTATTGGTCTTGAGAGTCATTCAATCATGAACTTACATAGTGGTCAGCATATATGACTTATGACCTTGAGGTACCAAGTCATATTGGACTTCACACTTCAAACTTCTGATGATATGTATCTATTAATAATTAAGATCATTCACAAGCAAGTTCACCAAGGTCAAGATGGCACTGCCTGGACCGACCAGGGGCATTAAATTCAACTTTCAAACACACTCTTCCTAAGAGCAAAGTTCTTCATATCAAAGATAATGATGAAAATGAACTCAATGGATGCTGAATTTATGTCAACTCAAAATGAATTTGGGCATCCCACTGTAAACCACAACTTTCTAAATCAAATACTTTGGAATTTTAACTCTAACACATCTAATGAAGACTTTTCAATTGACTGCAAAATTTTTTCCCTATCTCAGGTGGGAGGGGGGGACCACAACTTAACAGATAAAGTAATTTACAAATTAAAAAAAATTTTAGTGGGTAGAAAGGAATAATACAACAAGGGAAGTCATCTTTTACCTCTCCACTATACATGGCTTCATAGACTTAGAGAAAAAGCCTTTGGAGTTTTTTAAGGTTTTAACTGTTTTTAAGTCATTTAAAAGACATTTGAGGAAAGGTAGCAGCATCAATTTTTTCCTCCTCAAAATTTTAAGGCAATAAAAGGAAAAATAGTAGTAGCAGGAGAAACAGAACAAAGAAGAGTTTACAATCTTTTTCTATAGCTGTGTAAAAAGCAATCAAGAAAAAAATGGCAGAATATAAATCTTGCCACCACCAAACAGCAGAGAAACTATAAAAAGAAGGAAGTGCTGGACCATCTCACTTTCCCATTCTGCTGTTCATATGAACATGTTATGAATTGTGATTGAGTTGGCTCAAACTCATGGTTACCTTATGGGTAATAAAAGAAAAGGTTGACCCTTTTGTATCTTCCTCATGATGGCTGGTCTCTTTGATTCCATTGTTTGACTGTTCTGTCAATCCGTCTTATATAACAGAATTCACAAAATAATTTTAATATTCCTGCAATCCAAATTTCTGGTTCTGATGGAAGTTATGGTTATCCATACACAACATTGTCTTTTGGTGTCCTTTTGAAGCTCAAGCTTTTAAAAAAACTGGTTCCTAAAAGCCACCTTTGAGACAAACTTTGGTCCAGATAAATTTGTTGTTGTTACTACATGCCATCCAGTTGGTTCTGATGTATAGAGACTCCATGTATAATTGAATTAAATATTGCTAAGCCAACAACATCTTTACATTTATTTCCATGTTTGAGCTCATTATTGCAGTCACTGACTCCATCTTATTTGGGTCTTCCTTCAGACAGTCTGGTCATCACCATATCCAAGGAGAATTCTTGATATAGTTTTTTCCAAGACATATTTATTTATCTTTTTGGCCGTCCATAGTATGTCCAATATTCTTCACCAACACCAGAATTTAGATGTGTTGATCCATTGGTCTTGTTAATTTATTGCCCAGCTTTGGGATGCACATAAAACCAGTGAAAAAAACCTTGATTTGAGTCAGATACTCTTTAGTTATCAGTGTAACATTGTTGTTTTCTAATAACTTATAAAATCATTCAAATCAGATTCACCGAGCCTTTCAATCATTGTTGTGTTTGAGCCTATTTTGGTAGTTGTGTCAGTCTGTCTCCTTAAAGGTCTTCTTTTTCACTCTCTGTGGCAGTCATGTAATCCTGTGTCAATTCAAGGATTAAGAGTGTAGGGGTGGAGTCAACCTGTCAATCTGGAGATAGCCAATGATATCTTTGTGTGGACATGACCTTCTGAGAATTCTGGGGAAAGTGATAATTCCTTTTTGAAAGTGGAGAAACAATCATTCATTCACTGCCTTGGAGACACTGGACTGACAAGGATGACTCCCTGTGAGACATCCTGGAGGGGAAACCACAGGGACCATCCCTGATGGAACCAGACCTCTGAAACCAGTAAAACCACAGGGAGACTCTTGTCTACTCACTGGCCTGTGATTGTCCTGCGTTTGATGTCATTATCTGTGACTTGTGAGTCTGAAAAGGACTTTGTAAACTGCTGTCAGACATATGGGCTAATTTTGGACTGATGGACTTGGTCTGGTCTGGGTTGGGATGTTTTCTTAATGTACATTGCTCTTGTATATAAGCCTCTTTCATATATATATGTATATAGAAGTCTGTTTAGTCTAATCTAACACACTACCCTTCTACTTTACCAAACATGAATTCTTTTTTCCCAAGGGAAAACATGCCCTCCTGATAACATGCCCAAGGTTTGTGAGATGAAGTCTTACCATAGTTGCTCCCCAAAAGTATTCTGGCAGTACTGATTCTAAAACAGATTTATTCATTCTTCCAGCATATCAAGGTATATTTAATATTCTTTGAAACCACCATAATGCTAATGCACCAATTCTTCCATAACCTCCCTTAATTGATGTCCAACTTTAGAATCCATATGACGCAATTGAAGGCACTATACTTTGGGTCATCCTGAGAGTGACTGCTTTGCTTTTTAGCCGTTTAGAGGGTCTTTTGTAGAAATTGACCAGTGCAATATAGCTTTTTATTTCTTGATTACTGCTTCCATGGTCAATGATAGTGATTCCAAGTGAAATGAAATCCTTCACCACTTCACTTTTTTATCTGCTTATCATAAAGTGACCAGACATCCTACTTTTTAACAATTTAACAACATCCATGGTGTTTTAAATGAAAATAAATATATTACAATACTATTTGTGCATTCTATGAACATTTTTGTTGCTCCATAGAGACACGATTTTTAATCAAGTACCCCTACCGCCACACCCTGGTCAATGGTGTCCCACTTAAAATCTGGTCACTTTAGTTTACCATGATGGTGTTACATAATGTTGTGAAGATTCTTGCTTTCTTTAGAATGAAGTGTAATCCTTATTGAAAGATCTAGTCCCTGACCTTTATCATTAAGTGCGTCAAGTAATTTTTGTTTTCAGCATTCAAGTTTGTATAAACTACATTTTTAAGGCTGTTAATGAACCTTCCTCCATATGTGCTTCACATAATCCAGGTTCTCAGATTATTTGCTTAGTAAGCAGGTTGAATAAGTGTGGTGAAAAGATATAAGCTACACATACATCTTTCCTAATTTTAAACCATTCACAATCCCTTTGTTCTGGTTGAATGACTACCTCTTGGTCTAAGTACTGGTTCTAAATGAACACAATGAAATGTTCTTCCATTCTTCCTAAAGTTACCCAGACTTTACTATCTTTCACAATATAATATCTTTGGGTTTTTTTTTCAAGGCAAAATTTCATTTATTTGTAACTAGAAATAATTATTTTGCAGTATATAATTGAATACTGTTTGTGAATAATCACTATAAATACATTCAATTTGTAACAATGAAAATAAATACTCCACATTAGATATTTACATTAAAATGAATAGCAGTAGCAAAATTACAGCTATCAAGTAGCAGCGAGCATAATTTTATGATTGGGGATGACCACAGCATGAGGAACTGCATCAAAGGGTCATGTCACGAGGATCATTGAGAACCACTGCTCTACAACAACAACCCAAGAAATCAAAACTAACATATGCATTATGAAACTCGAGGCTTAAATGACAAGATAAAAAAGATCAAATGCCAAAGTGATGAAGAAGTTGAATACGAACAGTCAGCAACAGGTCATAGAGGTGGTAAATTTCCCACCGACCTGGCAGGGCACAGCAATCTTGGGGTCTCACAGTCCTCAGATTTAGCAACACCCACATGGAGTCTGTCAACCAAAGAGGTGAGATCGCCATCTTTACCATGCACAACCTCTTGGTGACCAAAGGCATGACCTCTCAACCCCTCTTAACCAGTCACCAATTATGAATTAAAAAGCTGTGGTACATACATACACATGGAATACTATATAGGTGTGGTGAAAAGATACATCGCGGAAAAGCAGTGACGGATGCGTGAAGCACATCTCCACATGGGAAGAACTGGAGGAAATTATGCTATGTGAAGTTAGCCAAGTGCAAAAGGATAGGTACAGCATGAGTCTGCTCAGGTAAGCTTAAATAAAATACTTGCAAAAGGGGTATTGGGAAAAAGTTATTGTATACAGAAATGCCTGGGAAGAGGCCTAGGTAGTATGGCAGGGGCCAGACCAAATCCAGGGCTATACATGGTAGCCAACTAGAGTCAGGGGACAGGAGTGGGGGGGTAGGACAGATGGTGATGTAAAGAGAGGGAATGGGGTACTAACCCACCAAAGGGGAGCATATTGTTTATATCTCCACAGCGAAAGAGGGACCAAATTTAAACCCTGTGACCCAGGATGTGAATGCAGAGTGATGGCTTGGAGTGGGGAACCAATGGAGGGGTCTGAGCATACAACCCCAATCCCAACTACAGGGGCAGCTGCCTCTCCACCAGGGAGGGGAATTTTCCTTGGAGATCAATACCTTTGTTTAATCAATAAAACACATCTTTCTAGTGTCCTCTGTTTCAGCTAACATACCAGCAATGATATCATTTCATTCCACTGGCAGTTGCCTGTGAATGCACAGCTGCAATTGCTATTGAATGATCCTTAGTAAAATTTTGCTTGTATGTGACATTCGTAATGTTATTAGATAATTTATGCATTTTACTGGATCACCTTTCTTTGAAATGGCCATAGGCAAGGATCTCTTCCAATTCAGGAATGAGCTGCCTTTGAAATTTCTTGGCTTAGGCTATTGAGTGCCTCCAGTCACACATCATTTTTTTTTGAAACATTTGAATTATTGTTTTTCAGTTTTTTTAAAAATTATTTTACTGGGAGCTCATAAAACCCCTTTTTTTTGGGGGGGGGTGGTGCATCACTGCCTCTGGTGGTCGTGGGCGCTACCCAGTGCTGCTCCTGAGAGCAGCCGCTGGATTTGAACCACCAAGCCCGCAAGCCGCAGTCCCGCACTCAACCACTTACACCACCGGGGCCAGGCATAAAACTCTTAATACAATCCAGGTATCCATCCATAGTATGTCACACACATTGGTACATTTGCTGCCCTCATCATTCTCAAAACATTAGTTTTTCACTTAAGTCCCCTGCTATTAGCTCCTCATTTTTCCCCTTCCCTCCCCGCTCCCTCTCCCTTATGAATTCTTCAAAATTTATAAATTATTATTCTTCGGTCATATCTTTGTGTCTTTTTTGTTTGTTTTTTTTTGGGGGGATAACTGCCCTCTGGTGGTGGGAGTAGGAGACCCAGCCTTGCTCCTAGAAAGCTGCTGCTGGATTTGAACCTCCATCCCACTGGGCTGCAGTCCCGCGCACAACCACTACACCACTGGGGATCAGCCAATTTTGCCATATCGTACACTGTCTGATGTCTCCCTTCACCCACTTTTCTTTTGTCTGTCCCCCTAGGGAGAAGGTTATATGTAGATCCTTGTAATCAGTTTTTCTTTTCTTTCCCACCTTCCCTCCACCCTCCGGTATTACCACTCTCACCACTGGTCCTGAGGGGATCATCTGTCCTAGCTTCCCCATGTTTTCAGTTCCAATCTGTACCAGTGTACATCCTCTGGTCTAGTTGGATTTGTAAGCTGGAATTGGGATCATGAGAGTGGGGGTAGGGTGGGGGTGGAAGAAGTATTTAAGAACTAGAGGAAAGTTGTATGCTTCATCATTGCTACACTGTACCCTGCATGGCTCTTCTCCTTTCCATGACCCTTCTGTCAGAGGATTTCCAGTTGGCCTACAGAAGGACTTTGTGTCCTCGATCTTCACTCCCTCTCATTTACAATATGATTTTTGTTCTTTGATGCCTGATCCCTTTGACACCTCTTGGTCACACAGACTGGTGTGCTTCTTCCCTGTGGGCTTTGTTGCTTCTGAGCTAGATGCTCGCTTGAATACCTTTAAGCCTTTAAAATCCCAGACATGTATATTTTTATAGCCAGGCAACACCAATTTTCTTTTCTACATTTGCTTATGCACACATTTGACTTCAGGAAATGTTCAGGAAAGTGGGCACACAACGATACAATTTTTTTTTGTTCATTGATGCCTGATCCTTCTTCCCTATGACTCCTTGTATTCACACAAGCCAGTGTGCTTCTTCCATGTGGGCTTGTTCCTTCTGAGCTCGATGGCCATTTGTTGACCTTCAAACCTTTAAGATCCCAAATGCTATATCTGTTGATAGTGGAGCACCATCAGCTTTCTCCATCACATTTGGTTATGCACATATTTGTCTTCAATGATCGTATCTGGAAGGTGAGCATCATGGAATGCCAGTTTAATAGAACAAAGAGTTCTTGCATTGAGGGAGTGCTTGAGTGGAGCCCACTGTTCATCTGCTACCTTAATACTAAACCTATAGATATATGCATGTATTTACATATGTGGATACCTATATTTAGACCTCTATAAATGCCCTTTGCCTTCTGGTTCTTTCCTTTTACTTTCCTCTTTTCCCACTATCATGTTCAGCCTTCATTTGGGTTTCAGTAATTCTTCTTGTTTACATTGCCCTTGAGCCAACCCTACCAGACATCTCATACCCTTCTTGCCACTGATTTTGGATCACTTGTCGTTCTTTCAGCACCAACTCCTTTCCCCCACCTCCTCTTGGAACCATCAATCCTCTTGTTTCCTCCAGAGTGTTCATCCAGCCTATCTTATCTAGATAGTCCGAACTGCAGAGATAATATTATGCACACAAAAAACAAGACATATCAAAACAAAACGGCAAAAGAAAAATGAAACAACAAAGACTTGATTTTAAATTAGCGTTCTTTCCATTTTTCCTGAAAGACTGCTTGGACTTCTTCCTTCAATACCATTTTTAAAGTGAATAAATGACAAGTAATTATTTTTGGTAGATAAGCTAGATATTCTTTTATCTTCATTTTGATGTTTCTTGCACCATTAGATATTGTCCATTGAATCTTTCAATAGTGCAATTTGAGGCTTACATTTTTCTTTCGTTCTTTCATATAGAAATATTCTGAGCATGGTCTTCCTTTTTTAAACTTTCTAACTCCAGGTCTTTTCACTTCATTATAAAACTATGCTTTGTTTGTTCTAACTGCCATTTGAAATCTAGTCAGCTCTTTAATTTTATAGTTTCTATTGGTTGCTTCAGCTTCTCTGTGCTCAAGAGAAAGCTGTACTCAAAGCAAGTTTCAGAGTCTCTGCTGACATATATTTTGTTCTTTTCTTTCTTTCATCTCTTTTTCATGACACCCCCCCCACCCCCACCGCATGTATGATGTTTTTGGTGTCATCCTGTAACATCTACATTCTTTGGTCATTAGTGCTAAGTTTACCAGACCTATTCCTGAGATTATTTCTAAATTCAGGTTGCATATATACATTTTGTATTTTGACTTTTGTGGACTTATTGTAATTATTTTTTCTTCACATAATTTTGCACATGAACACTTAATATCTGTTTTATGACTGGACCCTTGTCAGACCATGTTTTAGTTGATGATAATGAACTTCTCCATTACCTCCCTGCACAAATGTACTCAATTTAATTCCTGTGTACTGCATCTGGCAAGATCTGTGGTCTATAGTCACCATTTATGTTCTCGAAAAAAAATGTGTTAGCAACGAAGAATCCCTCGGCCTGTAAAATGCTATCATGTGACCACCACCATTGTTCCTATCACCGAGGCCAGATTTTCCAACTATTGACCCTTCTTTCTTGTCTCCAACTTTCACATTCAAATCACTAATAATCGTCAATGCATATTGATTGCATGTTACATAAATTTCATATTTCACACGCTGTTTGCTGTTGTGCTTTTTTAGGTGCTTCAAGTTAATCCTGGCCCATAGTTACCCTATGGGCGTCAGAACAAAACCCTGCCTGATCATGTGCCATCTGCACAATTGGTTCTATGTTTGAGCCCATTGTTGCAGGCACAGTGTCAATACATCCCCTTGAGAATCTCCCTCCTTTTCATTGCCCCTCTATGTTTAATTTGGTAAATTAAAGATAATTGACCCCAAATTATGTTATTCTCCAGTGACTGATTCTCTTTATAATATGTCCAACGTATATCAGAAGAAGTCTTGCCTCTAAGGAGCACGCTGACTGTACTTCTAAAGTAGGTTGGTTTGTCCTTTAAGCAGCTCACAGGACTTTCATTATTCTTCTCCAGTACCACAACTCAAAGAGATTGTGGTAAATATATAATCACTTGTCAATTTGAGGGTTAAGAGTGTCAGGATAGAGTCCAGTCTGTCAATCAGATAGATCACAGGCAATGAGGATTCTATGTGGGCATAGATGGCCTTCTGAGAATTCTGAGAAATCTGGTATGTTTTCCTTGAATGTGAGAGACTCTCTGCTCACACCATGTGAGACACTGTAGCTAACAAGACACTAATTTCCAGATCCAGACAAGCAATCAGACCTCGGAAGCTGGGAAAGCTGCAGAATGATCCCTGCCAGCTCTGACATGCTCACAACACCACTGGATCCAAAGGCCTTCTACTCACTGGCTTGTGATCATCCTGCATTTGACTTCATTGCATGTATTTTGTAAGTCTGAGGAGGACTTTATAGACTGGTATCAGACATATGGGCTAATATCAGACTTATGACCTAGGACTGGACTGGGTTGGGATATTTTCTGAAAGTACAATTCTCTTTTATCTAAACTCTCTCTTATATACATATGCATGCTTATGAATCTGTTTCTCTAGTCTACCCAGATTAATACATTATGGTACCAAGAGTGGAGGACTGCAGAAAAAAAATCCTAAAAATGGAGAGTAGTTGTTTCTTTGACTTCTGCCTCATAATAGTGTCCCTTCTTTGACTAGCAAGAAGTCAAATATATCTATGCATGTTTCTGGGTTGTTTTCTAGAGAGAATATGGGAAGCTAAAGTTTGGTTGCAGTCTTTGGTTATTCCTGTGTGAAATCATAAAAATGAATGTTGTTAATATATATTTTGAGCCAAAAGTTAGAAATCATCATTTGAATTTCCCTGAAACTAAGCTACTTAAGGAAAATAGCTGATAGAAAGCCTGGCTCTTGTTTGATGCCTTCAGAGAAATAATCCAATATTTTGTAGTAGAATAGTTTAGGTAAGGATTAAGATAAGCTAAATAAGTATTGAACTTGACTGCTTTAAAAATTGAGTTTAGTATCTGATTCTATGTTGTTTATACTTATTTCTAATGCTTACGACTGCAGATGTAAGGATATATTGACATGATATTGGGAAGTATGAAAACAGGGTTTGTAAGCCTATTTGCCTCAAGCCATTAATTTGCTCTCTAGATGGGTTTAGGTCATGTCTTCGAAGAAGTCTCTGAAGAGATTAGCCCCACCCAGTGCTTTGAAGTACTTTGAATATTTGCATTGCAGGAGATATGTAGTCTACTTGGTGACACCCCTGGATGTCAAGCAGCAGTTCTCAACCTGTGGGATGCAATCTCTTTGGGGGTAAAGCAAGCCTTTCACAAGGGTCCCCCAATTCATAACAGTTGCAAAGTTACAGTTATGAGGTAGGGATGAAAATAATTTTATGGCTAAAGGGACACCACAGCATGAGGAGCAGTATTAAAGGATCATGGCATTAGGAAGGTTGAGAACCACTGATGTAGAGAGTTACAGCAGGCGGAGGAGCAGAGATAGAGGCACTTCCCAGTTTCCCTGCTTAGAAGCAGGCCTGACGCCCACAGAGGTCATCAATGGGCTGTGATCAAACTGACATTTTGGAGTGTGCCCGTACATGTTCACATAGCTAAAATTGGCATAAGATGATCTAAATACCATAGAACCCCAGGTGAATTTCACACTATATAAGACCCTTGGTCTTTCTTTTTTTTCTTTCTCTTTTCTTCATTCTACCAACTGTAAAAACAATTCTCCCCTGGGAAGGAGGGGCAAAGGAGACGGTGTTGACCATCTCAGGGATAAGGGAACAACAAGTGATCCAAAATCAGTGCCAAGATAGGTGTGAGAGGTCTGATAGGGATTGATCAAGAGTAATGTAAAAGAAAGAAATAACTGAAACACCAATGAAGGATGAGTATGATAGGGGACAAGAGAAAAATAAAAGGAAATTGAAGAAAGAACTGGGAAGCAAGGGACATTTACGAGGTCTAAATACAGGTGTGAACATAGGTAAATATATTTATATATGATGATGAGGAAATATATATACATACATATACTTATAGGGCTAGTATTAAGGTAGAAGATGGGCATTAGACCTCCACTTAAGTACTTCCTCATGCAAGAAAACCTTTTTCTATTACTTGGCATTCCTTGATACTCACCTTCTTGCCACAATCACTGAAGACCAATGTGTGCATAAGCAAAAGTGGTGAAGAAAGCTGGTGGTGCCTGACTATCAAAAATATAGCACCTGGGGTCTTAAAGTCTTGAAAGTAAGCAAGTAGCCATCTAGCTCAGAAGCAACAAAGCCCACATGGAAGAAACACACCAGCCTATGTGACCATGAGTCGTCAAAGGGATCAGATATCAGGCATCAAAGAAATAAAAATTGTATCATTAAAAATGAGGGAGAGTACAGATTGGGGACCCAAAGTCCACCTGCAGGGGAAGCAATGTCCCTTACAGAAGGGTCATGGTGAGGAGGTCAGCCAGTCAGGTTACAGTGTAGGAACAATGAAACTTACAACTTTCCTCTAGTTCCAATATGCTTCCTCCCTCCCACTATCCCGTTCTGAATTCCACCTTTTAAAACCGGTTAGACCAGAGGATGTACACTGGTTCAAAGAGGAAGTGGAAATATGGGGAACACAGGACAGATGATTCCTTTAGGACCAGTGGTGTGTGTGGCGAGGGTGGAGGGAAGGTAGAGTAGAAAGGGGAACTGATTATAAGGATCTACATATAATCTCCTCCCTGGGGTATGGGCAACAGGGAAGCGGTGAAGGGAGATATCGTACAAAATAATAATAATTTAAAATTCTCAAAGATTCCTTAGAGAGGGGCTAGTGGGGAAGGAGTGGAAAAAGGAAGAGCTAATAACAAGGACATAAATAGAAAGAAAATGTTTTGAGAATGATGATGGCAACAAATGTACAAATGTGCTTTGCATACAGTGGAGGCATGCATGGATTGTAATAAGAGTTGTATGAGCCCCCAATAAAATTGTTATTATTATTATTATTATTATTATTATTTTTTTTTTTTGGGCATCACTGCTCTCCAGTGGTGGGAGTAGGAGGCCCAGCCCCACTGCTGGAATTGAACCTCCGTTCCAGTGGGCCGCAGTCCCGCGCACAACCACTACGCCACCGGGGCTCAGCCCAAAATTATTTTAAAAAATTAAGTGGAGATATTTGGTGTAGACTTCACTGATGATTAAAAAAATGAAATTTATTCAATAATAATTCCAGTTCCAGATTTAAAAAAAGAACCCAAAGCAACAAAAAACAATTCTCCCTGTAGGGAAGGCATACGAGTGAAATGGAGCAAATAGAGCTGTCTCCCTCTAATATGTATAGGGGTCATATTGAATTGAGGAGGTGGGGAAGGAATATCAAATGAACGTTACCAAATGAATGCCTCCGGTGTCTTCTCTTTCTGAAATACCAAGGTTCTTTGCTGTTGTAAGGTACTGCCAAGCTGGTTCCAATTAACAGCTTGTCTCAGGGAATCCTCTCAATTTTCGTCCCTGTGCCCACCCATCTCCGGGAGGCTCTTCCTCTTCTTCGCTGACCTTTCTAACAAACATGATGTCCTTCTCTAAGGAATGGTCTCTCTGATGCCATGTCCAAAGGGTGTGAAATGGAATCTTCTCATCCTTACTTTCAAGGAGCATTCTCGCTCTACTTGGAGAGCAATTCTTTCTCACTGCCGTTGAATGCTGATTCATACAGAGTACAACTGCCCCTGTGGGTTTCTGAGACTGAATCTTGTGAGTAGAAAGACTCCTCTTTGCCCTGTGCAGTGCCTGGTGGTTTCAAAGCTGCTGATCTTGCATTTCGCGGTCCAAAAGAGAACCCACTACACCACCAGGGCTCCCGACAGTTCTTTAAACCCTGGTATTTCCTGAGTGATTGAAATATTTGTTTTGGTAACAGATGACTCCAAGTGGGGACTGGCCATGGTAAGGAAATCCCTTTGTTTCCTTCAAATGTGGCTGGTTAACCTGATATTGTACCTTGTGAAATCACTGAGATAAAATTTTATATTTTGCTCCAGAAATTTCTGCAATTGTAATTAAGGATTACAACAATTGTAACTAAGTTTACACTAAACCCCAAATTCACTCTTTTTTCTATTTTCAATCTTGGGCTGGGTGGTTCATGGTAGAATTCTTGCCTTCCATATGGGAAACTCAAATTCAATTTCCAACTGGTGCAGTTGATGCTTAGTCGAGACCCATATGTTAGTAAAGGCTCACATGTTGTCATGATGGTGAACAGATATCACAAACACTTTATGAGTAAAAAGGACTGGGACAAAAGTCTTAGTATCTTGGTATCTATTTCTGGAATATCTACCATCGAATACACTCTAGACCACTATGGTTTGATTCACAACTGATCATGAAAATTGTGTAGGCATGGAACAACACTTAGTTCAATTATGCCTAGATTCTCCATATTTAGAGGGCCAAGTCCACAACTGCTAACAATAGCAATGGTTGGGTGACAGCTGAGATTAGGTAGGGTTGAACTCCAACAGATAAAAGGGAACTTTCAGTAGCTCTCCACAGTTGTTAGGGAAGTTTAACTTCCTGATTCTCAAGGCCCTCAATCTCCATTCTTCCTTCCAGAACAGGGAGCTCTCCTGTGATGGCTTTGATGGTAGCTAGACCTGGGATAAAGGGCGTAGTCTCCACTGAATGCCTACGTTAAATGAAAATTAACTGTCCATGCCACAATAAAGGGGTTGCAAAGAAATCAGGCACACTAATTAGACGCCTATGGAAAAATCTACCCTGGGCCCACACACAATGCACACACCAGCAACATGATATCACACAGATGTGTTTCAACTCAGCCAATAAGTGCAGCCAATCCACTGAAACACAGTAACACCCACCCCCCTTTCCTTCCCCACCACCTGGCAGACCTTGGCTCTTCTTTTGTTCAGGTGTATGGCAGCGTGCGCATATGTGCTCGCTTAGAGGCCCCTCTGACACCTTTGGGATTTGCTGCTCCTTTGTAGCTTCCAGCTGCTTCTGCAATCTTGTTTAGGTTTTCTTTCCTTGTGTTTTTACGGGCTTCCCTGAAATGGCCATTTTCCATAGCAAACTTTCTCTTCAGCCCCCTCCATGTGGCCTTGCACACTTTCTAAGGAGAGCGTGTATTTTCTCAGACTGTCATACCTGAAATTTTGCTTTCCCTTATAAAAACGTTCCTTGGATTGCAAAAGCACTTGTACCACGTGGATTCTTTCTCTGTTGAGAAGCAAAAGCCGAGATAAACCACCCAAGAACCCTAACAAGTTCGTTCTGTAACTTTGATAGGTTACATTCTCCTGGGGAGAGATTGCTGTTCTCAGTGAGGTCACCGGGATCTGGGGGCTCCTCTCTTCCATTCTTTTCTGCCATGGAACTTAGAAGAGCAAGCTGAGGCAAGACACAGTGATCCCAGTGGACTGGACCGTCTGCGCTTTCTCTTCGCTTTCATTTGCCAACATGTTGTGTCTTGTAGCAAGTATCTTTGGTACAATAGTCAGCAGGTGTTCAGACTTGAAGCGAGAGATAATAAAGAACTTCTCTTTGACCTTGTGCCTAAATCTAGGGCACTAAAGCTTACAGGCCACTGGTTAAAACTGTACTTTAATTTTTAACTGCTATGTTTCCTTATGTGAAAATTTGCCTTGGAAAATAAAAAAAGACTTGTTATTGGCAGGATAAGACTTGTGATTTTTGAAAACCATAGCTGTTAGAATAACTGACTATATTGCTTGACACAGATAGGCTTCCTATGATATAGTATTCCACCTGCCTAACAAAATGGGATGAGTTACTCGTCTGAGATAAAATGCTGTTTCCTATGCAGTAACCACATGTATTTGAACTCATCCCGACTGTGCAACCTTGGACAAGTTACCAATAACTCTCTTTGATTTTAAATAATATCATCTGTAAAAGAGTTATAATGACTATTAAATTAGCTACACTAAAATTTCTTAGCACTATTTCTTGGGTACATAGTAAATGTCCAATGAATATTTGTTCCCCCTCCCCCTGGAGTTATTTTCATTGGTATAGCAGCATATAAAATGATATTCTGAGAAAAAATTCAAAATAGGATGAATTGAATTACTTTTGTGTGAAAACATTGGAGATGATACCTGCGCCCACTTTCACCCCTAAATCTTCCACCTTAATGTTAAGCAGCATAATGAATAAGCAATAATGTCATGAAAATCTAAAACAGGAGTCATACATAAAATTGACTTTAGGGACAAAGGAGTTAACTTCAGGGAGAGAGGAGAGATGCACAGGATTAGTCTTTATAAATAACAGATTATGACCATGCAGGAAGGAATTGGCTGTGCCATGAATAAAAAATATGTTTTGATTATTTTATTGGGGGCTTGTACAACTCTTATCACAACTCATCCATCCATCCATCCATTACGTCAACAATATTTGTATATTTGTTGCCATCATCATTCTCAAAACATTTGCTTTCTACTTGAGCCCTTGGTATCAGCTCATTTCCATCTCCCTCCTTGCTCTCCTCCCTCATGAACCCTGGATAATTTAAAAATTATTATTATTTTGTCATGCCTTACAGATGTCTCCCTTCACCTGCTTTTCTGTTTTCTATCCCCCATGGAGAGGGTTATATGTAGATTCTTGTGATCAGTTCACCCTCCCTCCCCCACCTTCCACTTCCTTTCCTGGTATCTCTACCATCATTATTGGTCCTGAGGGGTTTATCTGTTCTGGATTCCCTGTGTATCCAGTTCCTATCTGTACCAGTGTACACACTCTGGTCTAACCAGATCTGTAAGGTAGCATTGGGATCATGATATGGGGGAGGGGGTCATTAAAGAACATTCATCTTCCTACATTGCACCCCGACTGGCTCGTCTCCTCCCCAAGACCGTTCTGTAAGGGGATGTCCAGTTGCCTACAGATGGGCTTTTGGTCCCCAGTCTGCACTCCCCCTCATTCATAATGATATGATTTTTTTTTCCCTTGATGTCTGATAGCTGATTCCTTCAGCACTTCGTGATCACACAGACTGATGTGCTTTTTCCATGTGAGCTTTTTTGCTTCTCAGCTAGATGGTCACTTGTTTATCTTCAAGTCTTTAAGACCACAGATGCTATATCTTTTGATAACTGGGCACCATCAGCTTTCTTTACCACATTTGCTGATGCACTTGCTTTGTCTTCAGTGATTGTGTCAGGAAGGTGAGCAGTGTGGGATACTTTTAATGTGAAATATACAGATTTGAATATATTGTCATCAAATCTCAAACTCCTACAATCAAAATTGTTCCATGGGTATTCATTGCTTTTAAGGACAAGAGAAAGAAATTGCTGTCATAATAATTAACCAAATGCAGTTGATTCTCTCTAATGGGATAAGTATGATAAAAGAGAACCAAAGTGATTTAAGTATGACCTTTTCTTTTTAAATGACAAAAAGCTGCAAAATTTTGAATCTGGGTCATCATTTACATCTAACAATTCAAGACTAAACCTGTTGGGTTAGTCTGCTAGCAAAGCTCCATGAAATGCTTACAAGCATTACATAAGATAGATTTCAGAACAATTTAAATATTACTCATCATATGCCTGCCAAAAAAGAGTAGCTTTTTAAAAGAAGAATGTCTTTGGCACACAAAAATACCCACTTCTTAGTTAAGCCCAGAGAGGAAATCAACTTTGAAAGTTGCTGAAGAAGATGCTGAAGCAGCAGAGTTTAATATTAACTGGCTGACTGTTTGACATTACATGTTTGACCTCTAACAAAGATGATTCTCCATGATTTATTTGGGTTCAGCCTCCTCAAGGAATCATGGAGTATTCATAAAATGAATTGTAATTCAGTCATGTGTGAGAATACTAGATGACTATTGTACACTGCTAGACTCTGCCATCAAGCTGAAATAGAAGCTTTTTGAGATGGCAAACCTTCCCGGGCCCAGGTAGCCTCCTCCTCCTTCTGTAGTTGATGAAGCGATAACAATATCATGAAATTATGGAGAGGCTCCTTCACAGATTGTATCCCCATACATGACAGAATTCATATTCCATTTTTACATTACAGCATTCAAAAAATGTACTGAGAAAGAAGCAGACTCCATTGTAATATTTTCTGGAGTTTTATCAAATAGTGCAAAAATGTAAATGCAAACAGAACTATCTTGCCAGATGAAAGACGGTTTGAAGAGCCATCTCAGATGGAGTCCTGAGAGTCAGATTCCTCTGTTTCTAGTGACGGAGCATTCCTCACTGAGCAGCAATATTGTGCCACAGGACAGAGGAGCCACGTGATTACCACAGGTTCTTGTGGGGCTTGAATGTCTGGGGAAGCAGCTACCTAAAGAGAATTCTGTGTGTGCCACTGCTGAGGGTCGTTGTTATGGTTCTGCCTTCAAGATTTATAGTTTGCTTTATTTTATTTTTGAGTCAGCATAGCCTAAGACCTGTAGAGAGATTGGATGACATTTTATTTTTCTTTATTGGCTTTCATTTTCTTCTTGTTAAAAACAATTCAAATCATTCTCGTGTGACTCCCAATTATACAAATCCAGGCAGAGAAGCATCATATACCAACTTTCTCTTTTGCTTTTGAAAGAGATAGAGGAAGAAGCAAATTCTGTGAAACATTCTAGGATAAATCTGAATTCTTACTTCCTGTCTCATATGCAATCTTTGGGTGAGAAAGAAAGACCTTTCATGGTTGTAACATCATGATTTGGAAATTGCCTTTCTGAATTTAGAAAGTGTTTCTGTAGTAAGGTGATCTTTTTCACTATTAATTTGCAATTCATCAGTTCTGTGGTTTTAAGATTTGTTTGAAACCTAAGGTTATGACACAATACGTATGTATCTCAGCAACATGAAAGACATTTTCACGGAATGAATCATTGAAGGACAGCAAGAGTCATGATGAAACCAGTCTGGAGTTTGAAAAGAGACGGGGCTGCTTTAAGAGAGAAACAGGAAGTTGTAACTAGAAGCCTTCTGAATACTAAGCCAGGGCAGATGCTTGTGAAGTAGCAACTTAAGTGGCAGTGTTTTTTTTTTTTTTTTTTTTTTAATTCTCTGGCAGCCGGACTTTCCTAGGCAAACCTTGACCATCCTTATCTAGGTTTTAATCTAGGGAATTATAAGACTGGAGAATGGAGCGACAGAGAAGGTTCATGTCAGGGAAGGATGAGGATCAGTTTGAACATCAGGGAGCCGTGGAGCTGCTTGTCTTTAATTTTTTGCTCATTCTTACCATTCTGACAATCTGGTTATTTAAAAATCATCGTTTTCGTTTCTTGCATGAAACCGGAGGAGCAATGGTGTATGGTGAGTGCACAAATCGCGGGATGGAGGTGTAACTTGTTGCTGGGGCATAATTAGAGACTTGTGTTCAGACGGCAAATTTCCTACCCAAACGGGAGGAAATGTGCTGATTGAAATGTCATTAGCTCGGTGAAAGTTGCGGCAGCATAATGAATGCTCTCTCTCTCCAGACAAGCTGCCGAAATTTGCTTTGTCACAAGAGTAAATGTCACAGTCATGTTCTTGGGAGGTACATAGTCCTCGTCTGTTGACAGATGCAAGACCATCGTCATGTGGGGAGTCAAACTGGTGAACTGTTTGTTTTTACAATGATACTGGGAGGTGATGGCTAAGTGTCTACAAAAAGCAATCCTCTTTCCTGGAGGTTGGGGGGCGGCTCGGCACCTACAAATTAAAACCTCAGAAGTATTGTATAGACATCCTGCAGCCTGATTTTGTATGGCCCAGCGTAATTCAAAATTTGAACGAACTCTCACACCATTATGTGACAGAATCAAAAATAATGCTAGGGGGTGTAAGTTCTAGTCCAAGGACCTTTTTCAAAGAAGTGGTCAGAACATCTACAATAATTCTTCTCATTGTACCTGAAAGGACTTCTTTCGCTTTCCTCAGACTCTGAAGGAAAAGCCAGAGAGATGTATAAGAAAATATACTTGCGTTTAGAGCTTAAATATAAAAAAGAACATAACAAACATATATGTTTGAAGTGAAAACATATATATAAAGTAAGCTCTCTCATATTTCATAATTTCAAGGCGAAAACTCTTGCAAAAACACAACATATCCCACTCACTCAAAAGACTATGTTCATATCCATTTTAACTATGTAAGTAATGTTTTGTTTTCTTATAATGGTACATATGAGTTTCCTTATGTTGTACTGTTCATGAATTAGCCTGGCAGTAGGTTTTTAAATGTACTATCATTGCCATTATTATATTATTTGCTGTGTATATTATTTTTATTTACTTGGGGGGAGATTTAGGTTTGAAAAAGTATCTAAGGTAATAAGCTTACAAAATGTCACTCTTTCTTTTAAATTTACCATGTCACTTAAAAAGAAAATTAAAGGAAATATGACAGCTTTTACCCAGTCTACATTCTCATCATTAAAGTAAAATGCAAGACACCAGGGACTCTCAAGTTAGTGTTATTGGTGAAATACCCAAATTTATAACTTCCTCTTCAGTCTGATAATGGATAATAACTTTTTAACATAATGGAAAGAGGTTAGGCATTGTTAAAATTCATAGCAATGAGTAGACATCCATGTGTATCCTTGGGCTTCCTTGATTCTGAAAGCCCTTATATCTCCCTGGGGTTCAGGGAGCAGGATCAGCACACATTTTCCCTGTTTGCCATGTGCTTTTCTGATGTTCAGGAGTTATGGTGCCAAATTGAGGTTAAGAAATCCTATGCCCTAGATCGATCCTAATGTGAGATACTTGAGCCGAAAGGGGGAGACTTCAGGCAGGACAGCATAATGTATTTTCATCAGAATGATACCTGGATCCCTTCAGAAGAGAGTTCAGTCAGTTCCTTCGCAAGGAAGGTGACACAGCACATAGCAAAACTGTCATTTCAAGCTACAAAATAATATTGATATTAACGATCAATCGACAATTCCTCACACAGAAAGGAAGTGATACTCTCTGCTGCAGAACCTTCAGTTCCAGTTTCGCTCTCCTTCTCCATCAGCAGGCTAGGCTCTTTCCTTTGGCTTTGCAATAAATAAATAACAAGGACAGAGGTGTAACCTGAGGACCCAGAAACAATGTAACCCTTGACATTAAATTAAAGGACTATGCAGACAATTTGGCAACACTGCACAGTTTTAGAAAACTGCAAGCCTGCATTGAAGGGTACGTTACAACCCTAAATTTGATTGAACTATGAATCATTTATCAAGTTCAGTTGAGTTGTGATAAGGATAATGCTTTATGAAGTTAGGTTAAATTTTGATGGTCTATTAATGTAAACAGATTTTACATCAGAATACAGAAATTTAGTGTTTGCTTTTGAATTTTAAGAAAATGAAGATTATCTTTACTTCTCAAAAACATCATGAGTTGTTAATCATAAAACATGAGCCCGCTGTCCATTCCTACCTAGCACGAGGCTTTTCTCAATTGCTCTTCTGACAGTTTGAACAGTATCAGGAGTATAGTTGGGCTTTATGGTTTTTGTCGCCCTTTCATGAATTTTTTTAATGTGAAAGCTTTTTTTTTTTTTTTTTTTTTTTAGGCATCACTGCCCTCAGGTGGTGGGATAGGAGGCCCAACCTTTGCTCCTGGGAGCCGGAATTGAACCTCCATCCCAGTGGGCTGCAGTCCCGCGCACAACCACTACGTCACCGGGGCTCAGCCAATGTGAAAGCTTTTTTAAGCAAACATTTCACTAGGAGTTCTTACAGTTATTGCAATCCATAGTTCCATTTGGTCAGGTATAATTGTATAATTGCTGCCCTCATCCGTTCTTTTCTTTGTTTTTTGATCCTTTTATTGTGATAACAACTCTCACCACAGCCCATATATATCTATTTATTGTATCAAGCTCATTTGTACATATGGTGCTAACATCATTTTCAAAATACTTTCTTTCTACCTGAGTTCTTGCTATCAGCTCATTCCCCACCCCACCCCCATGCCCATTAACCCTTGAAAACTTAGGAAAAAAAGTTTTTTCATGTTTTGCACCAATAACACTCTCCCTTCATCCACTTTTCTGTTGTTCATCCCCCTGGGAGGAGGTTACATGTAGATCATTTTGATAAGTTCCACTGATCCTCCCCTTTCCCCTCCCCATCCTGTATTGCTACACTCAATATTGGTCTGGAAGTGTGTATCTGTTCTGGATTCCCTATGTTGAGAGCTCTTATCTGTTCCAGTGTGCATGCTCTGGTCACCCCAGATTTGTAGGGTAGAATTGATGTCATGAGAGTTGGGGGATGGGGAAAAAGAAGCATTAAAGAACTAGAGGAAAGTTGTATGTTTCCTCATTACTATACTGCACCCTGAGTGGCTCAACAATTCCTTGTGACCCTTCTGTAAGGGGATGTCCAATTGTCTACAGATGGGCTTTAGGTCTTCACTCAGCCCGCTCCCTGAATCACATTGATGTGATTTTTTTGTTTGTTTGTTTGTTTTGGATCTTTGGTGCCTAATATCTGATCCCATTGACATCTCATGATCACACAGGCTGGTGTGCTTCTTCATGTGGGCTTTGTTGTTTCTCAGTTAGATGGCCACTTGTTTATCTTCAAGGCTTTAAGATCCCAGATGCTATATCTTTTGATAACTGGGCACTATTAGCTTTCTTCACATTTGCTAATGCACCCATTTTTTTTCAGCGATCCTTTTAGGAAGAGGATTGTCATATATTGGCTACATTGTTATTGCAAACTGTTTTTATACTGAGGTAGAATTTAAGTAGAGGCC
Organism: Nesogale talazaci; assembly: GCA_004026705.1. Lineage (NCBI taxonomy): Eukaryota > Metazoa > Chordata > Mammalia > Afrosoricida > Tenrecidae > Nesogale > Nesogale talazaci. The sequence goes on along the minus strand of PVJH01018351.1, from coordinate 8,665 downwards.
CAAAGTCTGCTTCCTTCCTTACTGTATTACTTATATATGCATACATATATAAATACCGCTATACTTGTATCTTTAAATATATATGTATCTATACTTATGCCTATATATGTGATTTATTCTCTCTAGTTGTTTTCTCTATTTCAGTTTTCTTTATTCCTGTTCCACTACCATCTTCATCCATCATTGAAAGAAAGTTCTGAAACCATATAACATGCGGGCTGAGTCCCGGTGGTGGAGTGGTTGTGTGTGGGACTGCGGCCCACTGGGTTGACAGTTCAAATCCAAAAACACCTCTTCAGGAGCAAGTCTGGGCCTCCTACTCCCACCAGAGGGCGGTGATGCCCCCCTTAAAAATAATATAAAATGCATAATCAAGCCTGGTGGCATAGTGACTGAGTGCAGGACTGTGACCTACTGACTTGGCAGTTCAAATCCAGCAGCAGCAAGGCTGGATAGCTCCCATGACCACCAGAGGGCAGTGATGCTCTCCCAAAATGCATAAACAAATACCAAGACCACTACCACTGAGTCAATTCCAACTCAAAGAGACTACAGAAATGACAAAGTATGCATACTCAGGGAAAAGTTCCATTGTTATAATTTTGAGCACTCTTGAGCAGTCTTGAAGTATACAATAGTGAGAAATATTCGCTCGTTAGTGTCATGTAATTTTTTTTTTGGCGTACAATGTTAGTCGTCATTTAAGTGAACAATTCCTGTGTCCGCATTTAACAGAGGGAGAAGTGGACTCCCATAGAAATGAAAAGACTTTTTTTAATTGAATGGAAGGCAGAGTTGATATGCTTTCACTCATCCTTATCACTTAGCAAAGTTCATGTCCATCTTAAAAGAGATTTCATTTCATGGATGAACCTGAATTACCTGAATGAACCTGAGTGAGATTAGTCAGTCACAAGAGACCAAATATTGTAGGACCAAAAATGTTCAAAAAATTCTTTCACACTAACAGAAACATTCCTTGGTAGTCACCAGGGAGTGAACGAGCAAGGAAGAATAAATAATGAATAAAATAAAATATAAAGAAATCTCTCACTGATTATGCTTTGAAAATAGTCCATATGGATTATGTTGATGATGTTAGTTGTTCCTAATATTTCTTTTTCAGTGATGATCTAAGTGTCATATTTAAAATATTTTGGGGTACTTTCTGTCAGTGATGTACTAAAATAGAAACAATAACAAAGAAACACAGCAACATATTTTATTGATAAGCGGTAAAAGGATGCCAAGTGAATGGATTTCCCAGCAGCTATAAATGAAGATATAAATGAAGCTTGAATTCAAAGATTAGAAAGTAGCACTGGAACGCTCAAGTCCAACATTCTCCTTTTAAAGACTATAAAGCAAGGACGTAGAAAGGAAAAGGCATGTAATGGTACCTGTGGAACAAGGATTCAGCCTTAATCTCTTTGTTGAGAGATTTAGAAGATATTTTAAAATGATTGAAATTTACAATGCGCTTCCTGAAAATAAGATGCACCTGTGAGTTCCCAAAAGTATCCTGACTCTTTATGCTTTCAGGATGAATCAGAATCTCCTTTCCAAAAAAACCTCAAAAGTGGTGACATGTCAGTGCATTTCATGAGTCAGACAAACCAATGGTTCCTGCCGGAGCTCTGCCAGATCCATGATGATAATCGATGGGGAAGAAAAGAAACAAAGCATTTAGTATTTAAACATGAATTAAAAATATTTTTTTATTTGGGAATAAGCTATAACTCAGTTATCCCCATCCTACACACACATATGCTCTTAATGAAACACTTGGGCTTTAGCAATCCCATATGTAGTGCTATTGATGATTTTTGTCAATACTTTATTGGCTAGACTCTTGGTCTTGCTTTCAGTGATCACGTGATGTACTCTGTATCAGAACCCATAAATATTTTTCTCAAGCACCAACTTTTTCACAGTGCTTCTGCCTGATATGACATTTGTCATTCTATTTTTCCTTTGTTATGTATCAAATTGCTCTTTGGAAGATGCAACAGATGTTGATTCATTTTTCTCAAGCATCTGGAAATCTAAATAAAAAATAAGTCAGGGAGAAATGACTAATAAAATGACTCAAAAGTAAAAGGGGGAGGACAATAACCACACAAGACGTTTGATCTCCTTTATCGTTCTGTTTATTATATTATGCAGATGATATGCACGGTTGTTATGAGTCAGAATCTACTCAATGGCAGTGAGTTTGGATTTGGAGACTATATAGATTTACGGTTTCAAGATGCCCACCATAAAACACCATATGAAGGGAAAGGTTGTGGGGGCCAATAACAATTCATGTGTGTTGTTCTGTTTGACTCCATTAATTAAAGATGAATATGATTCTCAAAAGGCAAACAGTTTATGGTGAAAATGGATGTTTCTGATGTTAAGGTTCATTGGATGCTTTTAAAATTTTGTGGTAGCCTTATAAAAATACTTTGCTTCCTGAAGAACAGTAATAGCTGATTGTCACTCATAATTTTTCCAGTAGCCATTATTTCTAATGTGAAGGACTAGAATCTATAACTGTTTAAAATTTAAACCCTACTGAAACTCATTTAAATTGTACTAAAAGCTTAAATGACTATTAATGGTCAACATATTGATTGGCGGCAGCTGGTGTGCTTAGCTCAGCTCACTTAGAGACTTTTATCCCTTACTTAGTGTTCATAAAAGAAAAATTGCATCTTGCTCCCTGATTGCATTAAGAATTCCATTGCACATCAATAGGGCCTCCCATACTTTAAAGAGCATTCGCAATACCATGAATTTGGGGGTTAGGTTCTGAACTTAGGGAAAGAGCCCTGTAGGCTGCTTAGAATCCTACCTATGAGTTCATGGTGTTATAATAGATACTCTCTCCATGTGCACATTTTTCGGATTGTGTAATGGAAAAAGGAAGTCTAAAAGTATAAAGTTTTAGATTTCGAATTCGCTGAACAATTGCATGCTAAAATATTTTCTGATCCTTTAAGAGTATATTTGACATTTTAATAGAACCAATTTAATTTACTCAACAGCAGTAGCACAGACACCCCATTTTAAAGAAATGATAGCTATATCATGAGCTACCAAGGTTTCCTAAGGAAATAATTTTATGGCATTAACTTTACCCTAGATCTCTCTTGCGAGTCTGCAGGATAAGCTCTGCATGCTGAATCTGCTGGGACTCCGTCCCACTGACTTGCCAGCTGAACCTGCACCCCCTTCTCCATGTTTGGGAGATTCCGCCTAGTTTGTCAGCTTTTGGAACCCTGGTGCATTTTATGGACACTTTGGGGCGTAGGGTGTAAACTATGATCTGGATGCAAGTTTTTCTAGACCTGTTGCTTTGGGCAAATAATTTAACCACTGGCTGTAGTTTTCTCATTTGTACAATGAATATAAAAATAAATATATTATCAAGCTTTCTTCTAGCTACCATGGTCTGTGATTCTTCAATACTTCGTACTTTAGGCCAAGGCTGACTTCAATCATCCTCTCTGTCTCTTTGCCTTAAATCAGCTCAGTTCTTCCAAGAACTCGACATCTGATAACGATGCCTTTTCTTTTCCCTAAGACAGGATTTTATGTAGCATTATTTTGCCCCTCTTGCATTTTTTAGAGGAGACTGCTTGACTTTACAATGACTGTTCAGCAAATCCTGCTGAATTGGTATCAGAAAGGTAAGAACTAGTCATGCTATCAAAACACAGAGGACTGCCTGCCTGTGGGATTGAGTGCATTCTTATGAAAACCGGAGCAGCTCTGGTTGAATCTGAATGGACCTGCAGAAAGACAATTGCTAAACCTCTCCTTACTGCTATAAAAAGCTAGCCTTTAAAGAATCTCTGTGATCAGTGTGAGATTTCTTATGTTATGAGATGTCTGGAGAAAGGATGAAAAGTGTAGAAGACATGAAGACATATCACTCTCTGAAGGTTTTTGTTTTTCTCTTAAGATTCTTTTTAATAAAGGAACATCCTGTATCAGGCATCAGAGAACAAAAAAATCATATTGTGAATGAGGGAAAGTACAGAGTGGGGACCTGAAGCCCATCTGTAGACAAATGGACATCTCCTTGAAGAAGGGCCGTGGGAAGGAGATGAGCCAATCAGGGTGTGTGTAGCAATGATGAAGCATACAGATTTCCTATAGTTCTTAAATGTTTCCCCTCAACCCCCCTCCAGTATCATGACCCCAATTCTACCATACAAATATGGCTGGACTGGTACCTATAGGAAAAGAAAAGTCAGGGAATCCAGGACAGATGATGCCTTCAGAACCAGTTGGGAAAGTGGAGGGAAAGTAGGGGAGAAGGGGGGAACTCATTACAAGGAACCTCCTCCCTGGGGGTCACACAGAAGTGGGTGAAGGGAGACATTGGACATTGTAAGATATGACAAAATTATAATAATTTGTAAGTTATTAAGCCTCCACAGAGGAGGGCCGGAGGTGTGAGGGAGGGGAAACATGAGAAGCAGATACAAAGGGGCTCAAGTAAAAAGAAAATGTTTTGAGAATGATGAGAGAAACAAATGTATAAAAGTGCTTGATACATGGATGTCTTTGTGGATTGTGATAAAGTTGTACGAGCCTCCATTAAAATGATTTAATAATTAAAAAAAAAAGAACGTTCTGTATCTTCTGCTATGTTTCTGAATTCCATAGTATTGATAGAGGAAGCCCTTAATCACAAGATATCCTAAGGATTTCTCTCTAAGGATTTCCCTCTTAAGGTTCTAAATGCTAATGAGGGTGCACATCAGGAAAGTGAATTTATAATTTCAATCTTTTATAAGGATCTCATATTTTTCCTAAATTTAATTTAAGTCATATAGTTAGCAAAGTGAGAACACAAAGAACATTTTAAAACATCACATTCAGAAGTTGACTATAACAATAATAATAAATACAGTATTCTGAATACTGAAGATATATCAACTGATTTAACCTTTGCCAAAAGCATTTAATGGATGGGGGCAATGAGATTCCAACAGTTCAAATCACTTGTCCAAATTGCAAATCAGAGTTACAGCTCAAAGCTAGAATTCAGACAGAATAGCCACTGAATATACAAATCTAAATGGATGATGTGTGAGTGTGTTTGCGTGTGTGTGTTGGAAAAGTGGAATATTAGAATTTTCATTCAGAGACAAAATAAATCCTTGGTAGTTGATAAAGCCATACTTTAGCTCCAAGATTACATAACATATCACAAATACATTCTTGGAATAGTTGCTATATTTAATAATTGTTATTATTTGATAAAACTACTCCATTAGCTTATGGTCTGATCACCTTAGGAACTTTACAGAGCAAACATTAAGAATATTGATATGTAGTAGTATACATTATCACTCATAAGATCTATGAAAAAGCAAAACAGAAATCATGATCTCCAGTTTGTAGTTAAAGAGACCAAAATATGGAATATTTAAAAGTTAGCCAAGCCAATTATTATTATAGAATAATTTACAAACTGCACATTTTTGAAACTAGTGTTTTCAAATTTGGCCAGTCATTTTTCTTTTACCTTCACAGCTCCTGTACAATGTCCCTACCTGCCCCTCCCCCCGAAAAAAAAGGGGCATAGGAGAGAGAGCAAGAACAATAAAGTAAAGCTACATCCATACCAAGTTGCTGGAGTTAAAATAGCTCAAGGGAAATGTTGAAGCCTGACCCTGAACACTTAGCAGAATCAGTCAGAGCATCATTGCAAGTCAGAGATCATTCCACATACACCTGTCAGAATGGGTGTTGAGAAAGTATTGCCCTTTATTCATACAGATCATGCAAAACAGACCTTCAACATATCTCATTTTAATCTTAACTTAATTTGGAGGGAAGACTGAGGATATACCACTCACTATGCCTCCCAGCTCCCCAAACGCTATCACACCGGTATGTCTGAGTCCTCGATGGCATGGAGTTTGATGGAATTTCAGCACTGTGGTGCACTCATGTTGGCCTTATAAATCCGTGGTTCTGATCACCAGGGAATTTGTTAGACCTGCAAATTCACAGGGATCAACCCAGACCTGCTGAGGCAGCAATTCTAGAAGAGGGACCTGTGCTTTAGCAACCTACTGAGGTGATTATGATGTGCTAACATTTAAGAACTACTTTTCTAACGAAATGAATTTTGACATGCAGTATCTCCTGTATTTCTGCCTATCTTTCCTTTCTGCTCCCCATGACTCCCAGGAATCAATTACTTCTCTTTGGAGAGCCAATTCCTCTTTTCCTATTACACTTTGTAATGTCTCCGTGTTTGGTTTACCATTGTAACAATTAGATTTGGGGGTTATGTTTGTGTAAACATAGCAAAATAAAAGTAGATATGTTATATTCATTATATATTTAGTCAATATTTCTCTCTCTCAATTTTTTTGGTGAACTTTCTAGGAAGGAACTCTGGTTTGTCAATGGCTAAGTGCTAGACTATGAAAGATCAGCAGAATTTAACCCATCCATCACTCTGTGACAGACAAGAAAGTCTCTTAAGTAAAAGATTTGTTTGGAAGTGTTAGCGGGGAAGTCGCTAATCACATACTCTTGACAAAAAAGTTGCAATTTTCAGTGCCACGGAGTCAGGTCCGACTCAGAGCTACACTATGTGCAATAGAACAAAACACACCCTGGCCCTGCGTCGTCCTCATACTTGTTCTGAGATTTGAGCGCATTCCTATAACTCCCGTGTCAAGCCTTTTGTGTCAAGGGCCTGCCTTTTCTTTTCTTTTTTTTTTTTTTCTGCTGCCACTCCACTTTACCAAACATGAGGCCCTTCAACAGGAACTGGTCTCTCATGAGAGCATGTCTGAAGCATGTGAGACCAAGTCTCACCTTCCTTGCCTCTAAGGAACATTCTTGCTGTTATTCTTCCAAGGAAGATCGGTTTGCTCGTTTGACCGTCCATGGTATGTCTCATGTTCCTTGCCAACACTATAGCTCAAATTCATTGATTCTTCTTTGACTTCTTCACTCAATGTCCAACTTTCATGTGCATGTGAGGCGATGGGACACAGAGTGTTGTGTGTGTGTGTTAGTCCGGGTAGACTAGAAGAACAAATTTCATAGACACGCATATAGATATAAGGAAAAGGTTTATATACAAGAAGAACAGGACAATGAGCCCAGTCCAGTTCAAAGTCATAAGTCCGATATTAACCCATATGCCCGAAATCAGTCTATAAAGTCTCCTTCTGACTCACAAAGTCACAGGTCAGTGGGTGCAGAATCCCGGTACTGGCAGGGGTCTCCACATGACTCCTCGCTTCCAGGGCTCAGGGTCCATCAACAGCAGAAGCAACTCATCACTGGCAGAGGTCTCCATGTGGCCGCCCCAGCTTCAGAGGTCTGGCTCCATCAGAGAAAAGCCGTGTGGTCTTTTTCGCCGGCTCCTCCAACTTCTCGGACGCTGCCATTTTGTCTGTGATTCATCATCTCTGAAGCTAAATCCCAAACACTGGGGAAGATAGCTTCTCATCTTCACGAGGGAAATATTGCGAGATTTCCCAGAAGTCTCAGTAGAAAGTGATGTCCAGATAGAGGCCGCATTGGCTACTCAATGGCTATCTCCAGATTAACAGGGTAGACTCCACCCCTACATTTCCATCATAAAATTAACATAAGCATATGAGTGCCACAGTGTGCCAGCAGATGGGAGCTCTTCAGGTAGAGCAAACTTATTGTCTCGCAGATGGAGTTCTGACCTCAAGTCTAACCAAAGTTTGTCAGATTTGCTCTAAGCTCAAGGCAGTAGCTCAGGTGGGAGATGAAGGTCTTAAAGAAGGACTGAGGAAAAGTCTTCCTCCTATTTAAGAGAAATCTCTGTCCGAAAGCTGCTCCAGCATCCTTTTTCGTTTTTTTTTTTTTGGGGGGGGGGCACCATTGCCCTCTGCTGGAAGTAGGAGGCCCAGCCTTGTTCCTGGAGAGCTGCTTTGCTGCCAGATGTGAACCACCAACCCAGTGGGCCGCAGTCCAGCACTCAAACACTACGCCACTGGGTCTCAGCTCTCTGGAGCACCTTTAGTTTTTGGTTTTTAAAAAAAATATTTGATTTGGGCTGAGACCCAGTGGCGTAGTGGTTGTGCGCAGGACTTCGGCCCACTGGGATGGAGGTTTAATTTCAGCAGCGGCTCCACAGGAGCCTCCTACTCCCAACACCAGAGGGCACTGATGCCCAAAAAACAAAAACAAAAATATTCAATATGAATTTAGAAGAATAAAATCCAATGACAATTAACTGCAATAAAATGTGTAAGCAAATAGCCTGGCTTTCTTACTTTTTGCTCTAAAGCTATGAACGTCCTGCCTTTGTAAAACAAGGGATAAAGCAAATACAAGATTTAAAAAACGAAAGTCTATGACTTGAATTGGGCATACCTTAGTACTCAAAGACACTTGTTTGCCTTTTAGTGCTTCGATTATAAAAAAGTCTATTTTTTTAATAGGACCTCTGGTAGCATAGTCGTTATGCATTGGGCTGAAAACTGTGAGGTCAGGAAAGTGAAATCCCTAGCGGCTCCTCGGGAAAAGATGAGACTTTCTACTCCCATAAGAGTTACAGTCTTAGAAACTACAGGTACAGTTCTACTTTGCCCTCTGGGGTCATCTTGAGTCAGAATGGACTTCATGGCTGTGCATGGGTTTCGGTTTGGTGCAGCAGATT
>PVJH01018350.1:0-45333 GCA_004026705.1 Nesogale talazaci | reverse complement strand
CAGGCTGGGGGAGGGGCCAGCATCCCACACCCACAGGGATAAATACAAGAAGGGAGGAAGAGGAAGAATACTGAACAATACTTGTGAGATTATGTAGAAGTGGCGGGATTTGTTTCTTGTTCTAGTGTTGTTAATGATACGGGCTCCTTATGTGCCCTTAATAGTTCAGTTTTTGTTTGTGGCAGCAATAGGGCTTTTACCCAGCTATCCAGCATTTGGACAGAGTTATGTGTGCTAGCCTTTCTCCTTCCAGACATAGATATTATTCCTGGAAACGAGCCGGTCCCTATCCCTGCTATTGATTACATGGCAGGAAGAGCTAAAGGGCAGTGCAAGTAGGTGACCTATTTGTAAGATCAGGGACCAGTACTGCAGTCGCCTTTGGAACTGCAGCATACCAAGTTATCTAGGCAGCTAATCTCGGATATGCAGGCCTCATCAGGCACTACACAAGATTTGCAAGATCAGGTAGATTCTTTAGCAGAAGTAGTATTACAAAATAGAAGAGGTTTAGACTTACTTGCTGCAGAGCAGGGAGGTATTTGTTTGGCTTTACAGGAAAGATGCTGTCTTTACGCCAACAAATCTGGAATCGTAAGAGACAAAACCAAATGGCTGCAAGAAGACTCGGAGAAGAGAAGAAAGGAGTTGACCACCAATCCACTGTGGACCGGGCTCAATGGACTGTTGCCTTACCTCTTGCCACTGTGGGGCCCCCTCGTTAGTTTATTGCTTTTGCTTTCATTACGGCCAGTATTATTCAACAACCTCATGCCATTTATTAAGTAACAGATTGAGACCATTCAAGCAAGGCCCCTGAAAGTTCATTATTGTCGCTTTGTACATTTTATAAACACATTATGTGGAGAAGGGATCCTTAGACTTCCCCAGACTGCAAAGGAATCCCTGAGCTCACTTCCCCCCCACAAATTAGAATTCTGTATGCTTGATCTCCTTTTCTTTCACACAAGCATCCTGTCCGTATGCTGCAAACCGTCTATTCTTCATGCCCTATCCACTTCTCTGAATGGATGGTGCAGGGCACGGAGCACAAATCAGACAAAGCTCCACTGTGGCTCCAGATTGTCATAAGAATTGCATCTTCCTGAGTAAAATTAGAAATGTTCTGCTTCCATCTAATGACTGTGACTTCTCTATTGCAAAGAAGAAAAGGGAGCCACCTTTAAAAGTGGGAGTGCTTGCAACATCGAGTTTAAGTTCTCTTTAAAAGGAAGCCAAGGGAAAACACTGGAGCAAGTAGCACCATTGCATTAGCCACAAGAGAAATGGGCCTAATAGGACTGTTCTTATCGTGGCCCAGGTTAATTATCTGCTGAGAGGTACTTGAGATGACTAAATGCTATTGCTCTGTTCTCCGATATTGTAACCCATTGTACCTTAAACTGTACTTGAATCCAAGTGTACATTCCTAGCCTTTTAAAATCTCTTTGGTAGAATGGAAGTAAGTTCCCATACAGTGACTCACCCGAGGCTTTCCTTAAAAGCTTGGCCTCTGAATGAGAGTGTGCAATGTAAACCTAGAAGATGTGTATTTGGAGCAGATGTCTCTCATCAGACTGTAAAATTGGGACAGTATGGTCCCTAAATAGCACACTCGTTGCTTACTGCCATCAAGTGACTGCCAACTCCCAGTGACCCTGTAGGACCAGGTAGATCTGCCTCTGTGACTTTCTGACACTATAACTGTTTATGGGAATAGAAAACCCTGTCGTTCTCCGAAGGAGCAGGTGATGGTTTCAAACTGCTGACCAATGTGTAACCACTACACCACCAGGGCTCCCCTGACAGATTTTGAGTCTTTTAATTTTCATATCTATCTTCAAGTAGAGCCAAATAAATCAGCTTATGGTTCACAATTAAAATGTCTGAAAGCAGTCATGCATACTATCATAGAAAAGCTGAGAATCAGAAGACTTGAGTTCCAATTCTACCTCTGCTCTTGCTATCAGCAGAGAGCTTTTAGGTATGTCACTTTGTATTATGTGGCTACCAAGGAGATAAGTTGACTTGCTGGGGTCATTGCCAGGGCTACAGTCCTGACTGTCCACCTCTCAGATGAATACTCTGGGAGCTTTGAAGAACCACCTATTTCTAGGGGACAGAAAGTCATGATCAGTGGAATGGGTGGTTGGAGATGAGCCTTATGACAAGGCCTGCAGGAAGGCAGTGGCTATGGCTGACGGAGAGGTGGTGTATGTTTTAAGCACCAGAAAGAAGCAACATGAGCAAAGGCAGAGGGGGAGAGGAATGAAGCATGCTTTGGAACATTGCCTAATGATCTTGTGTGTTTGTAAAGGGTAAATGTGGCTGGATGTAGAGCAGCAATTGATGGATGGCTTTGATTGGACGACTGAAATCTAATTGCATGAGTCAGTCTGTATCATAGAAGGCCAGACTTCAGGCAGACAGCTTCTGAAAGTTGATCACTTGTCCAGGTGTCCTAACTGAATGGAGCTCTCAAATTCTCCCCAATAGTCCCTGACCCTTGATATTCTCGGTTATTCAACTTCATTTCCTCTCCCTTTGGCTATAAAGTTATAATCCTTCCCTTTTTTAAAATTAATCATTTTGTTGGGGGACTCTTGCCAATTTCATGACACCATCATTCAACTGTATTAAGCACATGGACATATATTGCCATAAACATTTTCTTTCTAATTGAGCCCTTGGTATTGTTATTTCATGTCCTACACTGTCTCCCTTCAGCCACGTTTCTATTATTCATCCCCCGGGGCATGGGCTATATATCCATCCTTATAATCCTTTCTTGAACAGCATCATCTCCTGACCTGGTTAGATAGTCTTGATAGTCTCATTAGAGTTCTGCAGGCTACACCTCTCCCACATCATTTTCATCAACTCCTTTCTCCCATGGAGCAGGTGGTAGATTCAAACCACTGCCCCTGTGACTAGCAGTTCAGTGCACAGCCAAATATACTCCCAGGGCTCCTGTTGGGGGCTACATGGTGTGTGGTGTGTGTGTGTGTGTGTGTGTGTTTGTGGGATAGACTTTTTTCTTCCTAACTTTCCCCCTCTTTTGCAAGACATGAAAATTCATAGAAAAACTCCCCAAGTCTTATTTAGAAGAGAAGTCACAAGCCCCAGGCACCAGCGCCAGGGATGTGACAGATGACAGCAATGACTGAATTTGGGCAAAGTCTACATTACTGGAATGCTGAAGTGTGACTAGAGAGACAGACCCTCCCTACAGGAGGCAGCCACCTTAGCACTAGTGCTAGGGAAATTCGTATCCGTATTTTTATACGAGATTTCTTGAATGTTAGCTGAGGTCATTTTAAAAAATAGTGTTCTGTCCAAAGAGAGTAGTCTCCAGGTAATCCCCACTGTGCAGGGCAGTCATACGTATCTCTTACTGTAGACACGGGAGGTATAAATAGTATTAGCAAGGTATGAGAATATTAGGAGTCCAGGGTAGAAGTCTTGCACAGTGGTTAGGCCACCAGGTTGAGCTGCTAGCCTCAAGGCCAGCAGTTTGAAACCACCAGACACTCTAAGGTAGCAGTTTTCAACCTGTGGGCTCATACCCCTTTGGGGGTCAAATGGTGTGACCCTTTCACAGGGCTCACCTAAGACCATAGGAAAATGCATATTTCCAATATGTTTTAGGAAAAAAATGTGTTTTTCAATGGTCTTAGGAACTAAGACACCGCTCCTCTATCCATCTCCAGGTTGGTCCACCCACATGCAGATATGCCCACATGCAAATACCTGGCATAAAGGCTGTTACCCATGCTACACCATGCTTGAAGAGAAAATTTCATTTAAGTGTCATTAGAAATTAATATTTCACAATATATAATTATATATTGTTTTGTGATTGATCACTATGCTTTAATGATGTTCCACTTATAATATTGAAAATACATCTTGCATATCAGATATTTACATTATGATTCATAACAGTAGCAAAATTACAGTTATGAAGTAGCAACAAAAATAATTTTGTGGTTGGGGGTCACCACAACATGAGGAACTGTATTAAAGGGTCTCAAGATTTGGAAGGTTGAGAACCACTGATCAAAGGGAACAAGATGGGCCTTTCTACTCCTATGAAGAAGAATAGTCTCAGCCTTGCATCGGGACCAGTCTACTCTGTCCGATATGGTCACGATGAGTCATCACCAACCCAATGGCAGTGAGTGTTGCCATGAGAATATTGGTTGGGAATTGGTTGGCAGCTTAAAGACCCTGGAGTGCTATTATTTTAGTGCAGCTCACAGCGTGATGCTCAGCTTTACAGAATTTGAAATTTGATTTTGCAGGTGCCCAGGGCTGGCCAGTCCTTGGGTTCAGTTGAATTCCCAAGGGCCTGATGTACAAAGTGCTGTTGCACTCTATTTATTCCAAGGAGACTCTGAATGGCCAAGCAGACATGAATGTTCAGGTCAGCCTGATGAGCACATTGTGTGCCCGTTGGAATGCCACACAAGAGGGCCAGCTAGAAGGCTGCCTAGGGAATAGGGAACTGACTAAGGGTAATTGCTTGGATGGTCTTCACGGCGAGCAGTACCACACGTGTATAGTCTGATGAAGCCACCTGAGAAGCTATACCTGCCAAGGGCTAGGAATGCACCCGTGGGACGTGAATGCTTCCTGGCCGCGGAGAAGTTCTGATTCGCTGCTTCAAGAGCTACTTCATCATCAGAAGGGCTACTGTCTGCTTGGGGTTGGCCAGGTGTGCGGTCCTGAGCTCCTTAAACCCATGGCCACATTTATCCCAGAGGACTGATGACATTATTCCCGTTGTCATGGTGAGGAAACTTAGAGCAAGGAAGTTGCTCTTTCATCAATGAATAACTGCCATGGGGCGGAGCAGGAGATGATCTTGGCAGTCTGCAACCTAGAAGACTTACAGCCTGGGGAATCCTGTGGGTAAGTTTCTGTTCCGCTCAAGCCTGTCTATGCTTTCCAATTTTAGTAACAGACAGCTTGCCCTCAACTGACATCTCAGTTATCTGTTGATTTGTGGCCTGGCCTTCAGTGTCGGTGTGGAGCTGGCCTCACGGATCATGCACTTGGCTTAACTTTCAGCAAGAAAAGAGCCTCCCTTCCACATCTGGCTGGAGAAAACTGGATGTGCCGGGAAAGATAAGAAAAGAGGCAACTTGTTCATATGAGAAGCATTCTTGAGAGATTTCTTGGCAAGATAACCCCTTTCCTTTTTTTTCCCAGGTCCCCCCAAACCATTTGGAACCAACTTAAGAGTGAAAGCCTTCTCCTTTATGCATGCGTGGCTGGAAATAGGCCCAATGATTAGGCTCGGTTTCACCAATATCCATCGAGAGTTTGTCTGGGCACCCTAGCACTTTAAGATTGTTTTCAAGGAACCCTTTTTGCCCTTGTGTGATCACCTTTTCTGCATTCTCACACACAAGGACAAACCTTCGTAGAAGACAGTCAGGAAATTGAAGGCAAGCAGCCACTCAAGAGAGGTTTCTACTCATTCATAATGCACAGTCAGCTAGTAAGCAATCAGGTCTACAGGCCCAGAGTTTGAGGAGGAAGAAAATTGACTTTTCTAGCTAAGGTTTTTTAAAACATTAACTCTCTTACTTCTGGAATTATCATTCCATTGAAGCATTAAAATCCCAGGAGAAGTCCCCTTCGTCACATTTCTACAGCCTTGGGGGTTAGTTTTTTAATTCCATTTATCCCTAGTTTCAAGCGTAGAAACTTGGAAGTCAAACAGGCTAAGTTTAAGATGCAAAATCCTCTATAACCTCAGTTTTTGCCTCTTGAGCACTGGTGAGACAGCTCCCTGTGCTTCTTCCCAGGGCTGTATGCTGCTACGGAAAAGTCACACTGCTAACCCAAAGATATTTGTCTCAGAGTTCCTGGGTGGTATAAACACCAGCTGCTAACCCAATAATTGGAGGATTGCCACCCCCCCCCCCAGCAACACCTCGGAAGAAAGGTCTGGTGATCTGCTGCGGAAAAGCTCAGGGTACAGTTTGACTCTGACATCCGGGGGATCTCCATGAGCTGGAATCTACCCCAAGGCCACTGGTTGCTTTGTTCTTACTTTCCTTGCTGGACATCCTGGGAAGGAAAGGGCATGTTTACTTCACTTTTGTCTCCTCTGTGTGGTACCAAACAAAATGCCTCATGTCTGCCGCCATATTTTGCTCTGTAGGGTCAATTCCAGCACTTTGTGATCTCAGAGGACAGAAGCGAGCTGCCTTGGCAGGGTTTCCAAGGCTCTGGATCTTTATGGATGTGAGCTGCCTCACCTGGCCCTCTGGGAACACACTACCCACATTCTGATTAACAGTCTAATGCTTTGTAACTACTGGGACACCAGTATACCCCAAACACACAAACAAACAAACACCCCACTGCCATCGAGCCTGTTCTGGCTCATCATGGCCCAATATAGGGTTTTGAGATTTTAAATCTTTCCAGGAACAGTATCTTCCTCCTTCAGAGCTGCTGGTGGGTTTGAACTCCCAACCTTGCAGTTAGCAGGCCAGCCCGTAACCAACAGCACCACCAGAGACTTTGGCATCTCAAACTCACTGCCCTGGAGTTGGGTCTGATCACAGCGACCCTATAGGGCAGAGTAGAGCTGCCCCTTGGGCTTTCCACAGCTGTAACTCTGCAGGTATAGCCCCCCGCCCCCCGCTGTGTTCCTAGTGGTGTTCGCTCTGTGGTTGTTGTGCTTGCTGTCCTAGGGACTGGTCTTTCCTCATATGTCCAACAGAGTGAAACAGTGCCTCCTTCGAATTGGGTATTTTATTCAAGAAGTCAAAGGGAGGAGAGAGCCTAATTCCATGCCCATGGCTTTGAGAAGTCCTCTTCCCACCTCACCCCCCTCTCCCTGCAGGTGGTCACAAGAGAATTCCCAGGACCTGTGCATGGGAAGGGTACCCTGAGCCCCTATGGTCCACATAGCACTGACTCCAGGAAGCTCTTCTTTCTCTCGCCCTGACATGCTGCTTCTAACAGTATTCCCACATTCTCAGTATAGAAAGTTTGAGAACTAGAAAGGTAAAAAGATTAAACATGGAAATGACCTCAATCTCCACCAAAGATATTTGTTTTCCTGGAGAGTGTGTGTGTATGTGTGTGTGTGTGTTTCTATCTTTGTTCTTCTTTCCCATCTGTGGGATTCAATATCCCTAGTAATAATCTTAACATAAAATATGCAGGACCTATGGGTAGAAAACTCTAAAACTTTACTGAGCGATATCTTAGAAAACTCGGACAAATAGAAAGATACATCATCTTGAAAAGGAAAAATGATGATAATAAGGATCTCAGTTCTTCCCAAATTAATCTTTATACTTAATGTAATTCCAGTCAAAATTCTTATGGGTTTTATCTGGCTTATACAGAATACTAATTGTTCTAACTTGCCAACGTTCATCGTCTTGAAGAACAAATGGACAAAAGGCAAAGCTTTTTCAAAGGAGAAAAATGAAGGTGGACTTTTATACCACTTATTAAAACATGATAGAATTACAATAATCACAGCAGCAGCTCATTGGAAAAATTGACAACCCTGTCGAATAAAAAAGTGATCCTAGTTACTGCCCTGGGTATGAAAATAATTTAGAGTGTAATAAGCATGGAACTATAAATAAGTGGGGAAGGGAGGACTTGGTAGATGAATGGCGCTGAGTCATTTGGCTTATGGTTTGGAAAAAAGGCATTAGGTTGAATCCTAGCCTCACATCCTATTTCAAAGAAAACTTAAGATGGATTAAATTAAGATGTTAAGAAAAAAGAAGAAAAAACTTTAAAAGGAAAAAAAAGGACCATTTTTTCAAGTGAGTCAAAAGGAAGATTTTTTTTGTAACCCATAACCTCATACAGCATTCATGATTCTCACTACAAAAAAAGTCCATGTTTATATTGGGTCTCAACCCTAGATCCATCCCTCATCCAGTGGTGATTTGGGGGAAGATCCTTCCTTTAACCTTACAGTCATTGCTTGTAAATTTAGGACATTGAATCAAATCACCTCTAAGGTCCCTTCACATGCTGCCAACCCATCCTTCTGACTCTGATCTAAGTTGGTTTCTTTGGGTTGTCATTCTCATTTATGACCACTCACCCATGAAAAATAAAACCCAAGAGCAGACCAGGTGAAACCATTTCTCCTCTGACTGTCCATTTTCTAATTACACATTTAACAGAGCCTTTTTGAGTACCTAATATGCCCCTAAGCAGTCCCAGTGTTGCTGTGGGGTAGGCATTGCGTTGAGGGATGGACAAGGTGGGTGGTTCAAACCCTTCAGGGGATCCTCAGGAAAAAGAAGAGGCTGTCTGCTTCGGTGGAACTGTACAGTCTCAGAGCGCCTTCTCTGTTCTCACTCTAGAGTATGTAAGAGTGTGCCCGAGATATTATGACTTCCATTGTACAGAAAAGGAGCTCGGGATCCTAAGTGTTACAAACTATCCCCATGTCATATAATTACTGGGTGCTCTATCACAATTAGGACCAATATTTTATTTTGACAATCTGATTAAGAGTCCAGGAAAATTACTCCAAGAGAAATTGTGCAGTAAAGTAAAACTGTTGCATGCACACATGCCCACTATTAACTTTTCCTAATATTCCTTGCCAGTCTTAGTTGTTTCTTTTTAAATTAGGGAGACAATGTTGTATTTCCTAAATGGGTTTAATTTGTATTTGGAATTAATTCCTTCACTGAATTAAGCAAAACTCCCGCCTATCAAGTTTGCTTAGGCCTCTCTTCCACACTTTACTGATACAACCTAGAAATTATGGCAACACCCAGTGGAGTCATTGAAGTAAAAGTCTCAATACTGCTCAGGAAGGGATGCCAAATTAAATAAAAAGAGTCCCGGCAGTTCTGCAGAGCTTGCCAACCCAACTGCTGGTATGAGGTAAATGAGGACCAAACTTCTTTTCACTCATAACCCCAGACAGCATTTTAGCAAAATGTCTTGAGAATGGGACATTGCCCATTAATAAGGGGAAAAATATCAGTGCAAAAGTAACTACAATAAACGACCAAATAAGCCCATTCCCTACATCCTTGTTAGGTTTAGCTGAAGGAATTAGCCGTTTAAATACATTTCCTCTCACCAGGCCCCTGGTAAAGTTGGGTTTGTAGATTTTGCCTCAGAATCACTTTATCATATATTTTTCTTATGAAACCAAACAAACACTGTCATAGAATTGATTATGACTCATGGAAATCTTATAGGACTGTCCCTGTGAGTTTCCAAACCTGTAAAGCTTTACAGAAGTATTAAGTCTCATTTTTGTTCTGAAGAGCAGCTGGTGGTTTCAAACAGCTGATCTTGCAGTCAGCAGCACAGTTCATAATATACCAGGGCCCAGGGCCTCCTATGCACTGCCAAAGAGTCAATTCCAACTCATAATGGACCAATAGGACAGAGTAGAACTGCCCCTATGGGTTTCAGAGACTATACCTCGTTACAGAGTAGAAAGCCTCATCTTTCTCCCTCTAAGCAGCTGGTGCTTTCGAACTGCTGATCTTATGGTTAGCAGACCAACTCATAACCTCTACACCACCAGGGCTCCGTCTGCCACTGCTATGTTAACTAATATTTCTTTACATCTTTCTAGTGTCCTACATATGTTAATAGGGAAGGCAGAGGTTCTCTAGTGATGCTGTTCAGTTCCATAGCTTGTGACTAGTGCTCGAGAAGTGCTCACCAACATGCAAAAATCTTATGTGTCATCAACTCAAGCTGCTTATTTTGCTATGAGATGTTACATATATACATATATATATGAAAAATTACCCTACCTTAAAATTCTCAAATTAATACTTTCCTGAGTGTAAGTAATAGCAACAATAGATTATTAGATCCTTATTTTTGTCCGATTGCTAAATTGCTCCAGGGGAATGCGATGAGCGCGTGTGCTCCCCTGAAGATGCGCTGCCTCAGAAGACCCCGGGAGCACTCTGCTCAGCCCTGGAAGATCGCGGCGTCGGAATGGATCCCATGGTCACGAGTTTGTTTTTTGTTTTTAGTGGATTTCAAGCGGGGCTTAGAACTGGCTCACCCATCTCTTTGCTTATAACTGGAATTCCTCCCCTAGATACACTGGTGTACATTTTGACAAGATTCCTAGGAGATTCTGATGTGTGCAGAGAATGCTTAATGGATCATCTAGAACTGTACATTTTTAGCAAGGCACACAACCAGAATGAGCCAGTTTGAAGACCTGGATTCAAGCTTCTTTGAAGGGTATTTTAAAAATTTGTGAATAGTTTTATTGACATTCGCTAATGTACAATCCAATATTTCAATCCTATTAAGTAGAGTTGTGCAATCATCACTACTGTGAGTTTTAGGACATTTTCTTCTTTTTTGTCCTCATATTAGCTCCTCAGTTTCCAGCAACCCTCCCTTTCCAGACCCCCAGGAAACCAGTCACCCAGCCACGTAGACTTAGAGACTCCTCTAGCTTGGACTTCATATATAGAAAAACATACAACGGCCAAACCAAACACCAATAACCATAGCAAGAAAACCAGAGAGAGAGAGAGAGAGAGAGAGAGAGAGAGACCTCAATTGAAAGGAAAATAGAAAATATGAGAAGCTATAAAAACTTTAAGACCTGGGCTGAGCCCCGGTGCCATAGTAGTTGAGTGCAGGACTGCTTCCCACTGGCTTGGTGGTTCAAATCCAGCAGCCTCTCTCCAGGAGCAAGACTGGGTAGCTCCCACGACCACCAGAGGGCAGTGATGCCCCTCCCCCCAAAAAACAAAAAACTTTAAGACCCTATACTTTCTCATATTTTCTGGAGGGGGGTGATTCCAAGGATCTACATATAGCCTCCTCCCTGGGGGATGGACAACAGAAAAGTGGGTGAAGGAAGACATTGGACAGTGTCGGATATGACAAAATAATAATAATTTATAAATTATCAAGGGTTCATGAGGGAAGGGGGTGCATGGAGGGAGGGGAAAATGAGTTGATACCAAGGGTTGAAGAAGAAAGCAAATGTTTCAAGAATGATGATGGCAACAAATGTACAAACGTGCTTGACACAGTGGATGGATGTATAGTTCTGAAAAGATAATGGAATTTATTCTTGAATGTTTTGAAGTCCCCCATATATTTGAACCATTGGAAATATAATTCCAAAGAGCACTCTGCATGTTTGTGCATGTATGTGCGTGCATGCGTGCATGTGTGTACCGCATATGGTATGATCTAAGTGGAGAGATGCTTATTCTCCAAACTGGGTGTTAAGATTCCAGGGTCATGACTTTTCATAAGACTCTTTGAGATTCTGTTCACAGTCTCATTGGCACTGGCACTGCCAATTATTTTCTAATCATTCTAGGACCTCGTTGAGCTCTGAAAACTATATCCTGGTGTGTGTGTTCGAGGGTGGGGCAGAAGGACAGGCTCCTCTCTTTCCTTAAGACCATTCCCCTCGTCGGCAATAGTGTGACTTGACTTTCATTAGAAACTGACTATGGAAACACTATTTGTTCCAGCTTGTAAAATCAACCAATCCTATTTCATGGATTTTTTTTTGGGTGGGGGGCATCACTGCCCTCTGGTGGGAGTAGGAGACCCAGCCTTGCTCCTGGAGAGCTGCTGCTGAATTTGAACCGCCAAGCCAGTGAGCCGCAGTCCTGCACTCAAGGATTTTTTCTTTTTGGTTTCTGCTCACACCTGGAAACTTTTCACTTAGTACCATTTTCATACTTAATCTAGATAATTAAGACAGCCAAGTATTGGAAAACTTGATAACATGACCTACTTAGGGGCTTTCCAAACTTTAAAATTTTCTCTCTGTTAATAAAGTTATTAGAAGTTTGGCATTTGCCATTTTTTTAATAAATTGCTATCTATTTTACTTCTAGTAGCATACTTATTATTATTTTCTGCAAAATTGTCCTCTGTGCATAGCCATGTTATACAATATGTAGATTTATGCAGATATTGGGCTATTCAGATTTTCTGTTTTATTTTTGGTCAGTTTTAGTGGGGATCGATTTCAAGATATTTGTTTATGTAATCTAATTTATGGAATTATTGGCATAAAATTATCAAAATATTCCTTTATTATATTTTTATTGTGTTTGAAGATGTAGTTAGGTGTTCTTTGATGATTTCTGATTTTATTTACTCTCGATTTTTCTTGATCTTGCTGGATTTATAACTTCCACTAACTCTTTAAAAAAAACCTGTGAGCTGTATTATTTGTTTTCTATTTCATTGATATTATGTCTTCCTTTTAAAATTCTCTCCTTTATATGCACTTTGGGTTTATTTCATCTATTATAATTTTGTTGTTGTTGTTGTTGTTGTTGTTGCATCACTGCCCTGGTGGGAGTAAGAAGCCCAGCCTTGCTCCTGGAGAGCTGATGCTGGGTTTGAACCGTCAACCCAGTGGGCTGCAGTCCCGCACACAACCACTATAACACCAGGGCTCAGCTCCTATTATCCTTTTTTTTTTCAACTAAAACCTATCAGTGATTTTAGGCCTTTCTTCTTTTTTAACCTATAAATTTTCCTCTAAGTAGTGTTTTAGCAGTGCCTGAATATCCTGGTATGTTGCGTTTTCATTATCTTTCTATTCAAATTTTCCCTTGGCTTTTTAATTATATTTCTTTGCATTATTTTTAGTGACTACTCTAGGGATTACAGTATGCATGCTTAACTTATTATAGTTCCCCTGGAGTTAATATTGAACTTGTGATTGTTGTCTTGTACTTTACATACATTATAAACGGCATAATGTTATGTATATTTGTTTTAAACAGTCCATTGTTTCCTAGAGACATTAAAAGAAGAAAATAATATAGTCTTTTATGTTTATGACATCGATATGTGTTTCCATTTTTGTCAGCCTGAAGAAGTCTCTTTAATCAGATCCTTTTGTCCAAGTCTGCTGATGACACATAGAATGTTCATTTGTCCAAACATCTTTCACTTCTGAAAGATATTTTTACTATAGAATTCTGGGTCACCAGGCTTTTTTCTTTTGTTATGTGTTTTCCCCTTAAATGCTTTAAAGTTCCATTGTCTATATATCATAGTCTCCTGTATATAATGGGTCATTATTTTTTTCATTTTCCTTTTGAGAATTTTTCCTTGTGATGTGCTTAGGGAGGGTTATTCTGTTGAAGTTCCTGAGCTTCTTGGATGTAAACATTTATGTGTTTTGCTCTATCAAGTTGAGAAATACTTGGGTCACTGTGATTGTTTCATCATTTCATGTCAACTTGAAGATATAGAAAGTGTTTTGGAGTTATTCAACCTGTCAGTCAAGTTGATTGCCAGATGGTCCCTCCTTGTAGGCGTGGCCTTCTCATAAGGAGGGCTTTGGGAATCTCCCCTTCTCTCTTGGCCATCACCTTTCTGCTGGCTGACCCAGATTGCTGCCAGAGCCCTGCGTTGTTATCGCCATTAGATCCACACAACTTTGCACCCACCAGCCTGTGCTCTTCCTTGCTCAGAACAGAGTGAGACTGAAGTGCGACTTACGGGCTTAGCATTGCACTTATGGTCTTAAGTTGGACTGGGCTGGGATGTTTTCTTGATATATGATTACATGTCAATATAAAATTCTCTCTTAAATATATGTATCACTCGATGTCGTTCTCTACTCAACCACACCTCATGCAGTCTGTTTTTAAAAAATATTTTTCTCCATAGCATTTCCCCCCGCTTCCTTCTGCAACTTCAATGATGTGTAAATAGGTCACTGATGATTTACTCTTATTTCAAAAATGTATTTTTCTTTTTATTTGACTAATACCTATTGATCTCTCTTTAAGTTCACTAACCCATTCTTTTTTCCCCTTCAATATTCTCTCAAGTCCACCCATGCATTTTGCATGTTGCATAGTTTACCTTTTCCTTTGCTTATTTTACATATATGTGTATATATATCTATATATATATATATAGTCTTCATCTCTCTGCCAGTATTTTTAGTCTGTTAATTCATCATAACCATATATTTTAAAGCATTATATCTGGAGCTCCTACAGCTTTTATAACAATCCATACATCAATTGTATCAAGCACATTTGTGCATATGTTGCCATCATAATTTCAACAACATTTTCCCTTTACTTGAGCCCTTGGTATCAGCTCCTCTCTTTCCCCCCTTCCCCATCCTTCCAGTCTCATGAATCCTTGATAATTTATAAATTATTTTTATTGTCATATCTTACACTGACTGTTGCCTTTTCTCGCTCATGTTTCTGTCTTTTTCCTCCCTGGAGGGGGTAGTGTGGGTGGGTGTTTATATGTTGATCATTACAATCAGTTTCCCCTTTCTTCCCCTTCTCCCCCCACCTTCCTCCTACCATATTTTTTCTTTAATTCTGGAAGAACCTACCTACTTACAGCTCTTATCTGCTAATTCCAAGTTCTATTTCTCTTGACTGCATTTTCAGCTAATTATCATTTTCCTGTTTCTTTGTGTATCTAGTTACTTTCAATGTTCTGAAAATTATGCAAGACACATTGTAGAGACTTTGAATTCTGTTATCTTCCTCTCTGAAATACTGGTTTTTATCCAGTAGGCAACTTATCTAGACTCAAACTCCAAATTCTCCTCTGTATGGTGAGTTCTAACAAAAATCTTCACTCTGTTTTTATCAAAACATTTAATTGTCACCTTTTACCCCCTAGACTCCTTGGAATTGCTCTTCTTCATATGAAACTCAGGGAGTTCTATGACATTCTGTGTAGGACCTGTCCCTTCAACTTTTTTCCTAGAATTGCCCCCATGATTTTCAGACTATAGGACAATTCTGGACTTGCTAATCTGACTTCTCCAGCCAGGGAGACTGCTGTTCTCCTGGAAGGATGGTCAGCCTGCATCTCCCAGACTGAGCTGTCATGTACACAAGTGGCAAAGGCTGCTAGTCTCCTGTCTCAAGATTAATTCCCTTCCAGTTTCTTTGTGATGTCACTGACCCTCATCAGCACCTGCATATATTGTTGCTTTCCTTTCTTTGTATTTCATCCAAAATTTGTCACCTCTAGAAGGACAGGTCTCTGATATAAGCGATTCCACCATTTATACTTCATGTAGTTTTGCCAGTTCTCTTTATAAAAAAGGAAAACATTTTATCTTAGTATGCTTAATTATACTTTCCAAATGAGCCTATGTGATTATTTCAAGAAATAAAACACTGCTTTTCTCTACTCCTTTTACATGTAAGCTAATAAAGAAATGAATGAGGTTTGAATCACGTAAGCCCTTCAGGATGGTAGAGAAGTACATATATGTTAAATGTACAAGTGATGCTGTTGGAACCCAGAGAAGGAAAACATCAGAGATAATTTCCTAGAAGAGGTCCTCTTTAAGCTAGCTGTGAACAGAGGATGAGTTCAATAGGTTCAGTTGGGAGAGAGAGAGGTTTCTTGAAGGAAAATTATGAACAGTGCATAGCAGGTTGGAGGCTTAAGTCTTTATGGTCCCAGCTCTAATTTTTAACTTAAAATCAGCACTGAAAAGCCCATAGTGCAAACAAACTGTGTGTTTCTCACAACCAACTTTGAAGGAAGAAACAGCAGCTAGATACAAATTAGTCCATTCGGTCGTAAACCATTTTGTGTATGGGTCATAAGCAGAAAGAAGGTCACAGAACCCAGAAGGCTGGTTAGCTTTGGGTGACAGCAGTGATGGAGGGAGCCCCGGAGGGACTGAGGGTGTTGCCTATCATCACATATTCCCTTTGTAAAGTTTCCACAAGCTCTGCGCATAAGGTCTGTGCCTTTTATAAAAGTAAATGTTATACTTCAATAAAATGTTGAGTGAAAACACAACCAAAGAGAAAGCAGTTTGTGATGTGGAGAGAAAAGTTTATTACACAAATCTTTACCTTTTAGAAGTACAGCAAGGCTGGATTTTATGTGAAATTGAAATACCATGAAGAAAAACAATAAATTTTAATAAGAAAAACAAAATTGGAATTAATGGAATGAACATCCTATCATTTGAGCCCCCTTTTGACTCATCTTACTCCCCTCGGGCCCTAAGCCTCCCTCCATCTGCCGCTCTCCAAGGGTGTGCACCTTTGTGACTCACTGTAAAGTTGTTGTAGGTTTTTAGTATTTTCTGCTTTCTCTTTGATTGAGGTTTTTCTGTTTTGCCTGGTCATTGTGTTGGGTTTTTGTTTGTTTGATTCATGTGGTTTTGTATGATACTGTTTATTTCGTATGATTTTCTGGACAAGAAGTGCAAGATAGATCCGTAGAGACTCACTGCCGGACGCATATCGGGGAAGGCAGGCTGAAATGGAGGCGAGTCACAGTGAGCGTGAGAGGAAGCTGCGTCAACACTGACCATGGTGCTGAGCGCACAGCTCCTCTCGATACGACGGGGCGATTAAACTGATGATATGCTGAGTATGTGTCAATGAAACATTTTTTAATTAATAGGAAAAAATTTTAAGCTGGTAGTCTACGTGAACTTCAGCCCCGCTTATATACTTGCCACAGAGAGGCACCAGTTGAATACATTAAAATGCCCTGTCTGATTTGGGTTGTGAGCCCAGCAAGTTAGCCGCCACTAGGGTAAGCGTGCGCGGACACAGTAGAAGCAGCGTGGGGCCGGCATGGAAGGTCTTCCCGTCCTCCGCCAGCGCAGACACAGCTGCCTTGTCATCTTCCAGGGCTGCCCCATCCCGTCGGGCTCTATCTATCTAGTGTGAGTGCTTAAGGATGGAGCTGGTCACCCCTTTCAAAAGTTCAAGAGGCAGCGGCAGGTGACACAGCCTTGATGCCCCAACGGCAGCAGGTCAGCTCGGGGTGCAAGAGGAAATAGGCAAGGCTGTCAGCAAAACCTGCGCCTGCCAGAGTGGAGACGAAGCCAAACAAACAAACAAAGGCAGCAGGAAAGGATAAATCTTCAGACAAAAACGTGCAAGCTAAAGGGAAAAGAAGCGCAAAGGGAAAACGGGCCGAAGTCGTTCACTAAGAAGCTAGTGAAGATTGACCTGCCGAAAATGGACAAAGAGTCCTGCCTCTGCCGAAGCTGAAGCGGGAGAAAGCTCAGTCTGCTGTGAGTGGTTCTGCCATGTGCCACCAGCCCGCCCCGCCCCATGAGCTCCCGCCTGTACAGTCCAGAGGGATGATTTCATCAACTAGTGTATAAGTGCAAGTAGCTCTAGAAGCATCTTTCAAAGGACAAAATCCCACTTCGTCCCATTTTAATTTTTTTAATGTTAATTTTTTAAAAAGACTAGTTGTCTGTTTTTGGTACAAGCAGAAACTAGTGGGTTGTTGAACTGTGGAATGAGTTGAGTCTCTTGGGTGTAAACATAACATTTCATGGGCTGGGGGGGGGCAGTTTATTTGTATCTTTAACACAAAACCTACTTCTGGGGAGTTGGAGTCACTGTTATGCATTTGTATGACTTGAAGATGGGGTTCAGCTTGTCCTAATAGAATGCAGTCTGAAAGCCATTCTGCCTTCAGGGTGTCCTTGTGAGTGAGGACTGTGCACAGCCTTCGGTGACACCTGTGGTGGTGGTGTCCAAGGGTTGGACATTTGACTGTGTAATGTGCATGGCATTCGATTGTGAATTAGTGAGACCTAATTTGTAATCGGTTATCAACATTTGAAGATAATGGTTATAATGATTATAATGCCTGATAATCTCTTCAGACATGTTTGCCTCCATTTTAAAGCTGAAAAGTCACAGGAATTTAGAAACAAATTTTATCTATATGTCACTTTAAGATTTTAATATGTGGGACTGAACCTCGGAGGCGTAAGTGGTTGAGTGCAGGACTGTGGCCCGCAGGCTTGGTGGTTCAAATCCAGCAGCGTCTCTCAGGAGCAGCACTGGGTAGCTCCCACGACCACCAGAAGGCAGTGATGCCCCCCCCAAAGATTTTGATATGTGCATTAAGAATGCGTACAAATTGTTCATAATGTCTCTGTACTGATCTCATAACAACCCATCAAATGCCAAAAGAAAAGAAAAAGAAGTCCAAGACTGAGGAGACACATAAACACAGTGACATGCCCTGGCTATGGAGCAGCAGAGGGCCCCTGGCTTCCCTGCATCCATAACGTGGGGGGCGGGTGGGGCCAGTTGCTGGATGTGTTGTGCACACTGTGACCTGTGCAGAGTACCTCACTCAGGAAAAGCCCTGACACCTAGCTCATCAAGCAAGACCTAGCTTGTCTGCTCAAGGGAGAGGGCAGTTTGTTCTCAATAACACTGAGGTGCCATGGAGACTAATGTTGTGATTGGGGGTGCTAAGGTGGTTTAATAATCTAAAAGATCTCTCTAACCCTCTGAAATCCTGCTATTATTTTAATACTAAGATGCACAAACCAACAAAAAGCCAAAAAACCCTTCCTGCCAACAAGTCAATTCAGCGCATAGTGACTCTTTCGACAGGGTAGAACTGCCCCTGTGGGCTTCTGAGATTGTTACTTCATCTTTTCCCCAGGAATTGGCTGGTGGTTTCAAACTGCTGACCTCGTGGTTAGCGGCCCAACACACAATCCACTATGTCACTGGGCTTGCTGCTCTTTTAACCACAGAGGGCGTTTAGGCAGCATATCATTTATCTGGACCAGCAGGCATATGTAGGAGTGTACATGGGAGAAAGGCTAAATAAGGATTATATTATAAAGAGAGTCTTGATCGTCTGGCTTGGGTTCCATGCCAGGCAGTGGGGATAACTGGCAAGACTAGAGATATAGTTTAAGAAATCTCTCTGATAGCACTCAGTGTTCAAGAGACCAAAGTCAGAATGGGAAGAAGAGAAATGAAGCCAGGCAGACTGGTCAGGATGACAAATACAAACTCCTTTTTACAGGTTTTGTCACTCCCAATACTTAAGAAATCAGCTATTTTTAAAGTTCACCAGAGCAGAGAGCTCTCACATTGCTCTAACTCAAGCCCCTCCATACCCTTCAGAAGCCCCATGAAGAGGTAATCAAACTTGTGGTTGTGTGTGTTTCCCCAGAAAGTCTACAGAAACTAATGAGCAGGCAAGCAGGCCAGAATCCTTTATCTTTCCTCTTTGGATTGCGGAGCCTTACAAGACATTGGCAAAAGTGGAAAGTAAGCCTGGGGTCAGGCACCTCCTGGGGCACTTGCAGTGGATACATGTTCCTAAGTGCTGGGTGTAGGGATGGAAGGGTGGCTTCATCACCAACAAGGGAGAACCAACACCGGTTCCGGGCGGTTATCACGATCTCAGGAAAGGAACGCAAAGACCAACAACAAACTTGCTGCTGTTGAGTCAATGTGGACTCACAGTGACCCCAGTGGACAGGCTGGATTGCCTTTATACAGAGTCACATAGGATGTGGCGGTCATGTGCTTGTGTTAACTTCATGATTGAGATGTAGGGGTGGAGTCTGACCTGTTAATCTGGAGATAGCCATTGAGTAGCCAATGAGGCCTCTGTGTGGGCATGGCTTGCTCCTGAGACTTCTGGGAAATCTTGTGATATTTCCAGTGTGAAGATGAGAAGATCTCTCCCTGGTTTTTGGGAGTTAGTCTCAGAGATGATGAATCACGGACAAGACAAGATGGCAGCTTCTGAGGAGCCAGAGGAGAAGCCACACGGCTTTGCCCTGATGGAGCCAGACCTCTGAATCTGGAGAGGCTACAGGAGACCCCTGCAAGTATTGAATTATTTCTGCCACCGCTGAATGCTGTTGATGGACCCTGAGCCCTGGAAGCGAGAAGCCATGGGGAGACCCCTGCCAGGGTCGGGATTCTGCACCCACTGACCTGTGACTTCATGAGTCAGAAGAAGACATTATAGACTGGTATCGGGCACATGGGCTAATATCGGACTTATGACTTTGAACTAGACTGAGTTGGGATGCTTTCTCAGTGTTCCATTCCTTTTACATATAAACCCTACCTCTTATATCCATATGCGTGTCTATGAATTTGTTCCTCTAGTCTACCCGGACTGACACAGATGAGAAGAGTAGAGCCCAAGGAGTGACGGTGGTTTCAAACTACTGACCTTGCGATTAGTAGCAGCTCAACCTGTGACTGCTATGCCTCTTCCAGGAAAGGAAGGAGAGCCCAAATAGTTTAACAAAGACTGCAACAACGCCCCCCACCCCCACCACCACCCAGGTCACCCCAGACAAGGTGGAGACAACACAGAATATCCAGTTCTCACCTGTTGTTGAGAGAAACACTCATTGGCAGCAGATAATGGAGAAGAAAATGCTACCTCAGAGAAAGGAGACTATCTGGAGAGAGCTGCCCAAGTATACACAGTAGGGAAAGACATGATATGTTCATTATATTGAGTTACTATCATCACTGTCTCTTCTCCATGTCAATATTTGATCCTCAGCTAACAAAAGAAAGGGAGGGTGGGAGGGAGGAGGGAGAAGCCTGGATTGGGGGAAAAAAACCCAACCTATGAAGAAACATAAGTCAAGGAACAGACGGATACTTCTCACAATTTCTTCACATTATAGCACAGCTTGATAAGAATATAAATTAAGTAAAACAAGAACTAAAACATGAGATGATAAAATAGCAGAAAGATAAAAGGGGAGATTGCAGACATAAGGAAACAAATTGAATACCAAAATACTTTATGGGGCTAATAAATAAACTATAAATAGAAAGAACAGAGCAGACACTGCTAAATATTGAAATATCGACTTGGTGAAAAGGCTGTAGGCATAGTCAATGCAGGGGAAAAGACAGGAAATTAAGGTAATTAGATGCTATTAGATATGCATATTAGTTTGGTACAGGCTAAACTATTGCATCAAAAAAAGTCCAAAAATATAAAAACTTAAGGAAGTTTACTTCTCACTGACAAGACAACCCAGAAGCAGCAGAAGTCCAAGATTGACAGGGCAGCTCCTTGACTTGAGGTCACCCAGACATATTTAAAAACCCAGACCCACTAATATGCCGTCAATGCTGACGCGTGGCAATCCTATAAGAAAGGGTAGAACTGCCCCTGCGGGTTTCTGAGACTGAACTCTTTATGGGAGTAGAAAGCTGCATATCTTCTTTCTTGGTATTCTGTCTTCTCTTCCCTCCTTCTGATGGTTGAAGATACTCTCGTTTCAATGCTTGAAGCTGACGTCTCTTCACACCCATAGCTCAGCACAGAGGAAGGCGAAAGATCTTTCTTTCTGGGCATATGCTGTGAGGATGATGTCCAGGGATTGCACATATCATTTCTGTACACATCTTACTGACCAGAATTGGGTCATGTATCCACATTTAGCCACAGAGAAGGCCAGGGAATGTAGTATCGAACTGGATAGGCCAGTGCCCAGCAAAAACTCATATTTTTCTATTCAAAAAAGAAGCCTGGGTAGAACTGGTAGTTAGATACCACAACATGCAGGATAACGATGAGCCAACATCTGAGGCTTAATGCTCTTAAAAGAGAATCCAAAAAATGGAGAAGATATTAAGATATAAGATTCCCCCACCCCAAAAGAGGGAATAAAGAATTGAACTTGCAGGGAGAAACAAAGCAATGAATCTCAAGAAAATTTCACTTAGAATATTTAACATGAAAGTATTCTCTAGCTAAACATCTGAACTTCAAAGACAATGAATGCTTATAGTCAAGCATAAACAAAATCCCTGCAAAGGGGGGAAGAATTCAAACTCGCTTCAGTTTTACTCCTTGTAGAAGACAATGGTGCTGTGTCTTCTAAGTTCTCATAAAGAAAGGATGAGTCCAGCTGCGGATCCTGTGTGAAGGAACCAGGGAAAGGATGCTGAGTAATGACAGCTGGCAGTGATGAGACCAATCAAAACAAAGAACCACCAAAGGGATGCTACAGATCAGGTGAAAACGAACTGTTGGTGAGTTTTGAACCCATTCTCCCAGGGAAGAAATACTGAGCCATCATAGAAATGGGGGCTCAGAACACAATGCAGACATACAACTTTGCCGTGCCATCAAATCCAATAGTTGAGAGAGAAGATGGAGGAACAGGCAGTTCTAATGCTTTCATCCTTTGAAGTTGTCTGAAATAAAAACACGTGATAAGAAAAAATCTAAAGTAATGCACAAGCTCCTTTATCCTAACTATAGATCAGGGGTCTGCAAGCTACTGGCTTAGGACTGTTGTTGTTGTTGTTTAGTAAATGGTGTTATTGGAATCCAGTCAGAGCTATTTTTTTACATATTATTTATGGCTGCTTTCCAGCTAATGGCAGATCTGGACAGAGCATGCAGCGTCTAACATTATTACCACCTGGCCCTTAGAGATAATGTTTGCCAACTTCTACAGAAGACTCCTTTAAAACATAAATAAATAAAACTGAATAATCTTGTGGTAAAGAAATATTCTTTTAAAGCTTAATGTGTCAGCCCTTTCCCTCTTATT
Organism: Nesogale talazaci; assembly: GCA_004026705.1. NCBI lineage: Eukaryota > Metazoa > Chordata > Mammalia > Afrosoricida > Tenrecidae > Nesogale > Nesogale talazaci. The sequence continues at coordinate 22,997 of PVJH01018350.1, read as the reverse complement.
AAAGTCATGTAAATTAAATTTAATAATGTTAATCCTATGTTTGTAAAATCCTGTGGCAAGCATTCCAAAGAAGGCAAGAATAATGGATCATCTCATGATATCTGACATGCTTTTTCAAACTTTCCTGTTTGTGGTTTTCTGCATGTTTTAAAATCTTTATGATGAGCATAGATAATTTTTCCTAACTTAATAAAATATTTGAAAGCAAATATGCCAAGATAGTCTTCCTATTTTGTTAGTACCCTTCAAGTAATCAGCTCAATGCATGGCAGTCCCCTGTGTAACAAAGTAGAATTGCTACCCTGGGTTCTCTTGGTTGTCATCTAATGGACAGCTCAAAGGGTCTATCCTAAAACTGTACAGCTGGGTGGGTTCGAACTGCCACCCTTTAGGTTAGCAGTCAAGTGCAAACAGTTTGCAACCCTCAGGGACCTTGCCAAGATCTTAATGATTAATTCTGGCTGCTGGGGATACATTTGCTGTTTTCTTCTTTAAGCTTTTATATACTCACTGTGTTAGTCCAGGTAAACTAGAGGAACAAATTTCATAAACACGCATATAGATATAGGGAAAAGGTTTATATACAAGAGGAACAGGACATTGAGCCCAATCCAATTCAAAGTCATAGGTCCAATATTAGCCCAAATGCCCGATACCAGTCTATAATGTCTCCTTTTGACTCACGAAGTCACAGGTCAGTGGATGCAGAATCCCGGTGCTGGCTGGTGTTTCCCCATGGCTCCTCACTTCCAGGGCTCAGGGTTTATCAACAGCATCCAGCGGTGGCAGAAGCAACTCATCACATGGCCTCTCCAGCTTCAGAGGTCTGGCTGCAAGCCATGTGGCTTCTCCGACTTCTCACACATTGCCATCTTGTCTTGTCCATGATTTATCGTCTCTGAGAACTAACTCCCAACAACTGGGGAAGATAGCTTCTCATCTTCATGAGGGAAATATCGAGAGATTTTTCCCAGAAGTCTCAGGAGAAAGCCATGCCCACACAGAGGCCTCATCAGCTACTCAATGGCTATCTCCAGATTAACAGGCCAGACTCCACCCCTACATTTCAATCATGAAATTAACGTAAACACATGGCTGCCACACTCACATATATGAATATGTATATAATTACATATATGCTTCTGCTGAAGAGCCACTTTTAATATGGATTACAACTCAATGTCAAGAAGACCAGAGTCTTCACACCTGGACCAATAGGTAACGTCATGATAAATGAAGAAAAGGGTGAAGTTGTCAAGGATTTTGTCTTGGGTCCACAAGCAATGCTCATGGAAGCAGCAGCCAAGAGCTCAAAAGATGGATTGCAAAAGATGCACAAGCTGGCCGGTCTGCTGCATAAGGCCTCTTCAGAGTATTGAAAAGCAAGATGTCACTTTGAAGACCAAGGTGCACCTGACTCAAGTATTTCAACCACCTCATAGGCATGTGAAAGTTGGACATTGAAAAAAAGAATTCCACAGAAGAATCAATGTGTTTGAGATATTTGTGGTGCTGGAGAATATTAAAAGTGCCATAGACTGCCCAAAGGAAAAACAACTTTATCTTGAAAGGAATACAGCAAAGGCACTCCTTAGAGGCCAAACATCATCTTACATACTTTGGCTATACTGTCAGGAGAGACCGGTCCCTGGAGAAGGACAGCAAGACATGAGGCAGGTCCTCCAGGAGCTGGAAGGACATGGTAGTGGCAACAATGGGCACAGGAAGAATCGTGAGATGACACAGGACCAGGCAGGCTTGCAGCCAGTTGGAGCCCACTCGATGGCACCGAACAACAAGGTACATGCTGGTCACATTTACAGAGTTGGCTCCTTTAATATCCATTCATCTCAAGCCACATTTTCCGTCTAATCCTCACCCTCCCTTCTTTCTGATACACACACCCACTGGAGGCTCAGGCTCTTTACCAGCAGTGACCTCACCAGGCATTTCTCTGTCCTTTGGGCCAACAAAATCTTTTTACCACAATTGCATTTCCTTCTCTTCCTGATGTAATTACAAACCAAAGACCAAACGCACTGACATCGAGTTAGTTTTCAGTCACAGGGACCCGATCGGCCAGAGTAAACCGCTCCATATGGTTCCCGAGTCTGTGTGTCTTTCTGAATGGAGGTTGCCACATCTTCCTTCGCCAACCCCATTGCAATACAGTTCAACCTTTGCTGCACATTAAAATCAACTGGGAATCTTTTTAAAACTATCAAGGTCCAGCCCCCAGTCCAACTGTTGTTATTTCATTGCTCAGGATCGGGACCCTGGCTGCATTATTTTACAAAGCACCCGAACCGGCAATAAGGTTCTGCCAGGGTTGCGAGTCACTGCAGTTCTGTGAAGTCTGCAGTGCTGCCGGCAGAAGCTCATGACTCCCTGTCCGGCACCCCCATCACCACAGCTTCCCGTAGCTCACGAGAGCTCCCACTCTCCTGAGTAAGTAGTGCTACCCAGTAAGTGCTCAGTAAACACTGAGGCTACAGCATTCCTTCTCCTGCCCACCAAACACATGGGGACCCTCATCCTGAGTGTGGCAACCAGACAGCTCAGTGGCCTGAAGATCACTTTCTTGTACCTGCCCCCACATATGTACACTGGAATGAATGCGCACACACACGTACCCACACATGCCAGCACATCCCACTGCCTTTTCATCAGAGCCCTTGGGTCTGGCTTTTGAGATTAATGCAAATGAAAGGAACCAATGTGTTGTTGACCTGACAGAATGCAATTGTCATCTGCCTCTGGCTTCTTCTGTGGGACACATCTTTCGTTGTGTCTTAAGTTGGATGCTGCTACTGTACCTTTCAGGGGCAAGCAGACATGTCTGTCAGGGGTATTCCTTCACAACTTTCAGAAGATCCAGCCAAATTATGGTGCAGGCCTTGAAACTACCAAAACTAGATTTTACACCTTCACAGTGTTTGTCAATATTTTTGAAAATTTTTTTCAATAATTTTATTGGGGGCTCTTAAAGCTCTTATAACATTCCATACATCATTTGTATCATGCATGTTTGTACACATGTTGCCATCATCATTTCCAAATATCTTCTACTTGAGCCCTTGGTATGAGCTCCTCTTTTCCCCTCCTTTTTTTTTTGTAAATCATTTTATTGGGAGCTCATACAACTCCCATCACGATCAATACATACCTCAATTGTATGCAGGCTACATTGGCACACTTGTCGCCATCATCACTTTCAAAACATCAAAACATCACTTTCAAAACAAAATTCCCCTCTCTCCCCTTGCCCCTTGAACCCTTAATAATTTACAAATTGTTAATACTTTTTCATATAGTACACTGTCTGATGTGTCCCTTCACTCACTTCCCTGTTGTCTGTACCCCAGACAGAAGGTTATATGTAAATCCCTGAAATTGGTTCCCCCTTTCTAGTCCACCATTCCTCCATCCTCCCAGTATCACCACTCCCACCATTGATCCTGAAGGGATCATCAATCCTAAATTCCCCATGTTTCTGACTCCACTGTACATTCCCTGGTTTAACTGGATTTGTCAGGTAGAATTGGGATCGTGATAGTGGGTGGGAGGAAGCATTTGAGAGCTAGAGGAAAGTTACATATTTCATTGTTACTGTATCTTGACTGGTTCATCTGCAACCCTTCTGTAAAGGGATGTCACTTCACCTATTGATGGGCTCTGGGTCCTCAATCTGTACTCTCCCTCATTTACATCAGGATTATACCCTATCTGACTCAACCACACCATGGCAAAACACAAGGGTGTGCAACAGAGCATGGAGTTCCTGATGGAGTGCCAAGGATATACTTTGGGGCCAAGGTTTGGCACTCCATCTGAATCAACCAGGAGACACTCCTGGAGGTCAATGAACAGACATTGAACTATTTACAGGTTTTTATTTGTTTTTGTTTTTTTTAACTTATATGCATTGGACATTGTTTTTTGTTGTTGTTATCATTGTTTTATTTTCTTTGGTTGCTTCATCATAGGATGCCTTTTTTTGTATATATTGTTATCTCTGCAGATCTAGCTAGATAGGATAGGCTGGATGAACAGTATGGAGGAGAAAGTGACGGGATGGGTACATGAGAGATGAGGAAGAGGGGGAAAGGAGGTAGGGTTGACCAGTCCAGGGATAAGGGAACAACAAGTGATTCAATATTAGTGACAAGGTGGGTGTTAGAGGTCCGATAGGGATTGATCAAGAGTAATATAACAGAGAGAAAATACTGAAACCCAAATGGACGTTGAGCATGATAGTGGGACAAGAGGAAAGTAAAAGGAGCTAGAGGAAAGAACTGGGGGGTAAAGGGCATTTATAGAAGTCAAAATACAGGCATGTACATAGGTGCATATATTTTCATATGACTATGGGGAAATAGATTAACCTGCATATACTTATAGGGTTAGTATTAGGACAGCAGATGGCCATTGGACCTCCACTCAAGTACTTCCTTAGTGCAAGAACATTTTGTTCTATTAAATTGGCATTCCATGATGCTCACCTTCCCAACATGATCACTGAAGACAAGTGTGTGCATAAGCAAATGTGGTAAAGAAAGCTGATGGTGCCCAGCTATCAAAAGACATAGCATCTGGAGTCTTAAAGGCTTGAAAATAAACAAGCAGCCATTCAGCTCAGAAGCAACAAAGCCCACATGAAAGAAGCACAATAGCGTGTGTGACCTTGAGGTGTTGAAGGGATCCAATATCTGGCATCAAAGGACCAAAAATTATATCATTATAAATGAGGTGCTTGTTAATTTCAAATGACGATTTCTTTCTTTTCTTTCATTGGTTTTGACCTCGCTGATCCTAATATCAGTCAGACCAGTGAGGGCAAGCCGTCTTGAGCTGTGGGTGTGCCATTTTGACAGCCAGGTCATTGGTGATGGGTGATTACATGGGGCACCCTGATTAGGTGGAGAGCTGAATGCTAAGCTGGATCTGGGGAGGGATGCTGGCAGGAGAGTCCAGGAGGAGGGAAAGAGATCAAGGTGGGTCACAATAACATCATCTGAAAATGAGTTTCTTTCTCCTTTCCATGGGGGCAAGTCAAATGGTCCTTCCTCTTTCCTTTCCATACCGTCTGAAGGTAACACCTACTTGCTACTCATTCCTATGGAAACCCCAAATGATTGGCATTTTAATCTCTAGTAGAGTTATCAAAGATTTCATTGTTGGTGAGGTGGTGGCCCTTTATAATGTCCCTGAAAGTACAGCCTTCTAGCAGTGGGAAGGCAAACACTTGATTCACACAGACATTTCTTGGCCAATAAATGTTTCTCTTGTAAATTGCTATTCTTCCCCAGTCTGGAGGAAACCTTCTCATTCTTTTCTTTGGGTTCACCATTGCCTTAATGAGCAATTAGGTGTAGTGCAATTGGGTCCCCTCACCAATCTCACTAATGTAAAATCAGATTCAGTTTAAAATGGCCTGTTTCTGTCTTGCCCACTGTGTGACCTGAAACACATACACTGACCTTTCTGTCACAGGATCTCCGCTACTTAGAGAGTCAGCCATCATCTAGTTCCCTCGGAAGTTAAGCAAATTAATTAATGTTTGGAAAATAGCTTGAACATTTAAATTCGTCTATAAATACCAAACAGTACCATCTTCCCCACTGAGCAAGCCCAGGTAATTCATAACCTCTTATAAGAAAGGTAAAAATAGTGTGCTTGAGCTATACAATTATGTGTGATTTATATGTGGTACATGTAATCTTTAAAAGTCTGGAAACCATTTAATAGAAACAATTCATATTTCATAACTATAATAAAAGTGTTTTATGACTTCAGGAAAAGTAATTGTCTACTGTGAGTAGCTCTCTACAGACTGTGTCTTTAACCATTTCTGAGAACCACTAATGGCTCTGCTCACAGTCCACCTTTAACTTACTAAGCATAACTGGGATATTTAGTTTAAATTTCCTAGTTTGTAGGGGTTTTTTTTGTACCTCAAAACAGTAATATTTACTTCCTGGGAAATTTGCTTGTACCAAACTTTGCTGTATTCAAAACCTCCTCTGTCAAGATTTAGCACTTTTATAATTGTAGTCATTAAAATTGAACAAAATCTTAATAGTTCCTTTATTAACTACTATACTGACTTTGCATGGTAAAAATCACAACCTGTTAATTGGATTTAATTAACTATTTTAAATTACACAAATGCATGATCCTAGACCACAGCACAGGGTGCTCAGAAGCAATAAAACTGGAGCCGATATTACTACTTTATTAAAACTTAATGAAACTATTCATAATCTTATTTATTGTTTACAAGAAGAAAACTGTGTTTGCTATGAAGGCAAAGATGTCTGCTGAATACCAATTTCTGGTCATCTAGACGCAGGTGCAGAGACTAATAAAAGGGTCCACCATTTCCAATCTCACGGTCCTGTCGGCTTCACACCACTTGGATCCTTATTCCACCCCCGTGACCGTCCTAGAAACAGATGCCAGGAAAGGTCAGTGACTCAATGGTTGTTCTGTGTGTTTAAGAATGTGAGGCAGAATCCACGGAGCTGGTTTTGGGCCTGTGCAGGTGGATTCTGGCTCAGCCACCTTGTCTCATCGGGAACCTCAGACAAGATAAGTTACTGCCCTGGTAGCCTCACTTTCCTCCCGTATGAATCAGAGAGTTGGACGAGATAGTCATTAGCGTCTCTTCCACCTGTAAAATCTACCTGTTTTTGAATTCAATAGTAACTGAGCTGTTGGAGGTCTTAGGTATTAAAATGTGTTTCAAGTGAAAGATACGATGATCCGTTTCCCTAAAAGATTAGATAGCCAAGAAAACATCTCTACCCTGTTCCATGAAGTTGCTGTGAGTCTGATTTGACCTGACAGCGTCCAACCTGCAACATCTCGCTCTGATCTCTTATTAATAGATAGGACAAGGGTCTGTGTGTGTCTGTGAGTGTTAACATTTCCTTTGTCAAAATGGGAAGACTGAGCAAGTGACTGGCCCAGAGTTACATGGTTGAGAAAGGGTGGAACAACCACCACAACAAACGTAATAGTTGTGTTCTTGTCTTATTATTAGAATTGATCAAGAATCCTGGTGACTAGTTTCTGAATCTATTTTGGTAGCATTTTAAAAATATTTCAGTATTCTACTATGTAGCAATATGAAGCTAGAATGAATACAATTAGCATTTATTTAGTCCCTGTCTTAGTCTTAATATAGTCTTTGTGCAACAAGTAGATTCCTAGTTTTTAAACAAAAGGATCACTTATTTATATCAGTATTCCCAGTACCTAGCCAATTTTAGTATGTTATTGATACTAAGTGTTGATTGAATCAACAAGCAAGATGAAGTGTAGTGAATGACTGAGGACTAACCATCATACGTGCAGCCCTTCCCCAGCTTTCCTCTCTGCTACTTAATTTAATTGGTCAGGAATCCTCAACAATGCCAACTTGGATTGCTTTTCCTACCCTTAATATTAGCAGGTGAGATGGGCCTTCCTTTTTCTTTATCTTTTCCTGTCTGTCCTTGGGAGTCTTTGGGACCCAGGAGATCAGGCGCCTCGAGATGCAGAGTCCTCCATCCTCCAGCAAATGTGTTCCCTGAGTGTCAGCTGACCTTGTGCTGGAGGACAGCAAAACTCAACAGAGCCCAGGGGCAATAGTGGAGTCTCTTAATTTATTATATTTCCTATATCTATAATTCTCTTGTTATAGACCATTGATCAGAAATCTTTGGGATACATGTTTTCTTCTTTTTTAAAAAATCATTTTATTGGGGGCTTGTCCAACTCTTATCACAATCCATACATCCATCCTTTGTGTCAAGCACAACTTCTATCTGTTTATATAAACACCAGCAGGATTTTTATTTCTGGATTTAATACCATCTTGTATTCTTCCTGTGTGAGTCTGGGTTGACTAGAGAAACAAATTCGTAGACACTCATATGTGAGTAAGATAGAACTTTACATTAAAGAGCAATTGTACATTAAAAAAACATCCCAGTCCAGATCAAGTCTATTTGTCTGATATTACTCTGTATATTCACAATAGTCCACAAATTCCTCTTTAGAGATTCCCACAGCCATGCAATGATGACAATGCAAGAAGGTCTCAGGTCAGTGAGTAAAAAGTCTTATGGATCCAGTGGCAGTGGAAGCATCTTAGCGCTGGTATAGGTCTCCACGTGGCTCCTCCAGCTCTGAGGCTCTGGTTCCATCAGGGGTCTCCATGTGGCTTGTCAGCAGGAAGACAAGCAGAGTGTTTGTGTGTATCTGGCCTCCAATGAGCTATTTATCTCCATTAAACCACTAAATGAGGTCATCAAGCTGTGACCTGATTGACAGACAGGAGATTATGTAACTGCCACACATCATATTAAGATGAAACAATCAATCCTTACCTGAGCAATAGGCACACACATACACACAAAATGCTCTAAAACACACTCAATAGAAAATCTTGGCAACTTGACCCAGAAAAAAAGCCACATTCTCATCCCTTAATTTTTCTCTGTGGAAGAACACAGGGCCTCCCATAATATTTGCAATTAACATATTTATCGAGTACTGCTATTTGTCGTGTACTGGTGCAAGAGAAGATATGTATAGAGAACTTCTAAAAAATTTTACATGCTCTCAAGGATTTTCATTCTAGGTCTACAAAAGCCCAGCATGAGATAAAATACTAACAGCCATAAATGGAAAATGCCAGGTAGTCATTCTTACTTTTTCTTGAATTAGTGGGTTAAAGAGAGAGAAAGAGTGTGTTCTAGTTTTGTGCTTCCCACCCCAGTCGCCTAGGTGCTTAGAAGCGGAAGTTTCATAGTACATAGTACACTCTGTGTGGCACCAGGCAATTGGACTCTGGTCTGCAGAAATAAGGTGTGTCTAATCTGAGCCCACATGTATTTCCATTCTCATCTCGTGCCACTGTCCCCTTGACTGTGCTCTAGTCAAATGCACCTTCTCCATTTCTTATCCCAGAAGTATATTGAATCTTCACAAGTGTTTTCATCTCCTCCGTATCACTTCCTTCATGAATCATCACAATTTATAATTACATATTTATTTAATGTCTTTTCCACTGCTTGAAGCCCCATGAAATTCCTTTGGCTCACCATAGCCTCAGTCCCTTAATAATTTCTGACACATAATAGACCCTTAACAAATGTTGGCTGAATGAATGAGTGAATGAATTAGCTCCTGTTTCCTAATCTGTTCAATAGGAAAATAATCCCAATCTCATAAATGTGTTATGAGAAGTTAATGAGACAGTGGTCTTCAAGGATCATTTTCAAATGAACAGAATCAGGACTCTCATACGAATGTAAAATGAACACATGTCAAAGACATTATCTAACTCAGAAATTTAATGAGGGAGCAATGTAAAATGTAAACCAGTTCAGAGGAGAAGTCAAAGAATAGACATTTATCGATCAGAAATAATTGAAAAACATGTACAAATGAATGCAAAGTTGACATTTCAGAGGGTTACCCCTTCAACACCCAGAATTTACTCACATTGCGATCATATTCTTTAAAAAGTAACCTTAATTTCTACCAAGCTATACAACAACCTAGCCAAAGACTGAACCCCAAACCAATGTCATTGCCATCAAGTCAATGCCCCCTCATAGCGACCACACAGAAGAACAGCGTTTCCAAGCCTGTAACTTTCCATGGGACCAGAAAGCCCCTGCTTTCAGATACTACCAGGGGCTCCAGCATTCCTCTGAAAAGTAACCCAAGTCTTTGGTCTATTCCAAAGATTTCATTTAAAAAAATACAATCTCCTCTTTTTTGTTCACAATGATTTTTTTTTTAAGCACAGGTTATTTTCCATCACAAAACGAGGCTAGCTGAGCCCCGGTGGCATAGTGGTTGTGCGCGGGACTGCGGCCCACTGGGTTGGAGGTTCAAATCCAGCAGCAAGGCTGGGCCTCCTACTCCCACCACCAGAGGGCAGTGATGTAAAAAAAAATGAGGCTGACCTCAAATTAGAAAGGCTTAAGTAAAACTATGCTTATTCACAGATGAAATTGATCCTACACATAGAAAATCCTAGTGTCTCCACACGAACATTTCTGGAACTAATAGATTCAGCAAAGTGGCCAGTACAAGACCAACATGCAGAAAGAAGTTGACTTCCTCCATACCACTAAAGAGGACTCAGCAAAGGGAGCCAAGAAAAGAATACCATTTACAACAGTCCCCATAGTGATAAAACATAAGAATAAACCCAAGTCTTTGGATCCAGTGGTGTTATAAACATCTCAGCGCTGGCAGAAGTCTTCTCTAGGTCCAGGTGTCTTGTCACATCAGGGTAGATCCATGTGGCTTCTCCTCAGGGGTGTCTTGAAGGGACCCAGCCTTGTCAGTAGAGTCTCTCAGGCAGCGAGTGTTGTCAGTAGAAAGTCTTAAAGGAAGTGAACTCAGAGAGATGGTGTCTCTAAAAAAAAGTACTGGATTTCCCAGAATTCTCAGGAGAAGGCCATGCCCACACAGAGGTCTCATTGGTTATCTCCAGAGTGACAGAATAGACTCCACCCCCACACTCTTAATCCTCAAGTCAACACCACATTAGGTGACTGCCACAGTCTTTTCTAGGTGCCTATTGCGATAGTTATATTTTGTGTCGATTTGTACCTGGGTGAAGGTAGGGGTAGAGTTCAGCCTATCAGTTAGATCCCAACCTAATGACATTTCCTTAGAGGGATGATCTTTCTAGAAGAGATGCTGTGGAGAACCCTCTCTCTTGTCTGTCACTGTCATGCATGACATGTGTCATGTCTGGGGCCAGCAACCTATGTGGCCTGACCTGCAAGCTGTCAGGATCCTGCCATGTTCTTGTGGACCTTGGATCCCTATAACTGTGCCAACCTGTGATTTCCAGCCTTCTGTGTGCCCTTCCTGTTCCATCCACCAGCAGCACATGCATCTGAGGCCCGTTAGCTGCCATCTGACCCAGCGACTTAAGTTGGACTGAGTGAAGCCACTTTCTTGATATAAATTTCTTTTTTATATTTGAGTATCAATGATTTTCTTTCTTTAGAAAACTCAGCCTGACACACTTCACAAATATTCTAAGTTTGGTGGTGTTGTCAGGAACTGACCATCCTTAGCACTTTTAAGTATGGAAATGCTGTACTGTAAGTCATGTATCATGCTAGTTTATTTGAGAAGGATTCATAAACATTGCTAAAAGTGACTTGTCATATGTAACCATATGAAGTGTCATTCTCAAATATGAACTTTCAGGCATGTCTTTGGTCACACATTTTTTTTCTAATTAAATTCCAGGAAAAGGAGAATAGATTATTTTTGAGAAATAATGACCATGAAAAGTAAGGATTGAATATCAAGGAGGAGAATAAATTGAACAAAAACAGTCAAAGAGGAGATAAATAAGTGAATTGTCAGTGGGCCTGATGCCTACCAATATTCAATTCATAATGAAATATACATTTACTACCACCACGATTTTCCTCACAGACATGTTGAACTCTGTAAGCAGCATTCATTGTGACAGTGGCCTGACAACACAAAGGCACTTGGTGGCTGGAGACAAGAAAAGTGGGATCCTCCCTTGTTCCCTGTACTCTCCTGGTGGCCAGAAGCATGGCCACCCCCCATCCTTCCAAACCCAGTGGCCAAAGACAGCCCAGCTCCCACACTGGGTGCCCTATCTGAGGCGGGAGCCACGGCACACCTGTAGGCAGACCAGCATGCTCCAAGTGGTGGGTCCCTGGCCATCTCTAGGCAGGCAAGTACTCCTTCCATCAGCAACTGCCCTGTCCCCAGAAGCACACTGAGTTTGAATGAAGGCTTTCTGGGAATAAGCCTCCTGACCTCCCCCACTCTCTGAGCTGGGTGAACTACCCCAAATACTGCTCTCTAATCCCAACCCACTCTGTGAGCCCCTGGGCTGCCAGAAGACACTGGACCCTGACAGGGACACTGTCCCATCACCGTTTTCTCCTCTCTGGATTCTCCCCTGCCCCAGTTTTTGCCTTCCTCCCTTCTTTCCTTTCTTTCTCCTGTTTCTCATCCTTTCAGTTTCTGTTTTCCTTTTCCTTTCACCTGTTTCTCTTTTTTCTTTTATTTTTTTCTATTTTTTATTATTCTCTTTTCATTTTTCTTTGTCACCTCTCCCTAGTAATGCTGATTGTGGTTTTCTTTTTTCTTTCTCTTCCATTGTTTCCTTGTCCTTCCTTTTTGATTTTTAGTTCATAAACCCTTTTTCTTCCTCTCCCTACTGGGAAACTGCCACTGTGCCCACAGAGCTGTGCCACACCACGATTGCCTTTATCCTCTTTGCTGATTGTGTTAGTCTGGGTAGGCTAGAGGAAAAAAATCCACTGTACATTAAGAAAATATCCCAACCCAGCCCAAGGTCATAAGTCCAATGTTAGCCCATATGTCCAACAGCAATCTATAAAGTCCCTTTCAGACTCACCAACCACGTGCAATGATGCTGAATGCAGGAAGATCACAAGTCAATGGGTGCAAAGTCAGTGGTGATAGAAGCAACTCAGCCCTGGCAGGAGTCTCCACGCGGCTTCTCTAGGTCCAGGTTTCTGGCCTCGTCAGGGTAGCTCTATTTGGCTTCTCCTCACAGGAAGTCAGCCTTGTCAGTCGAGTGTCTGCAAGTGGTGCTGTCAGTAGAAAGTCTCCACGGAAGGGTGCTGAGACACAGATCGTCTCTACCTCCAAGGAGGAATGACCACATTTCCCGGACTTCTCAGAGAATACCATGCCCCCACAAAGGTCTCCTTGGCTATCTCCAGATTGACAGGATACAGTCCACCCCTACACTCTTAGTCCTTTCCACTCTCAATCCTCAAATTGACACCAGATTAGGTGACTGCTCTCCTGGTTAAGGTCTACTGCTCACCCCTATGGCGCCTGACCATTGATAGACAGCAGACAACACCAGTCAAACCTACCCTAAACTGATCTACACAAACAGCAAACAGGACAGTGCATATCATTATATTCATTATCACACATACCAGGAAAGAGGTGCTGAGGGCTTAGGAGCCTATCCATATACAGTCAGTAATTAAATATAAATGTGCTACCACCACAATATCTCAGAGACAATAGTAAATTTCAGTGTACACAAAGAAAAGAAACATTTGCTGCTAAAACAAATAATCACATTACAGAGCTAGAAACCTTTTATTAGGAAGAAGTGGCTTTGGAATCACCTGAAAAGGAATTTAAACAGATTATTTTTAAGTGTTTTCAATGCATTGAGAGAAGCGTCAAAGCACGACAGAAGAAATCAAGGAAAAGCACAGAAAAAGCCTTAGGTAAAGAAAAGAAAACACTACAAGAACAAACAGTCAAAATTAAAATTTAGACCCTAAAAAGCAGCAAAGATAAATTCAAAGATTAATATGAAGACTTCAGAAGTAGCTTATATATTGAAAGAGCAAAAGGATTAGAAATTAATCAAATGGAAGGCAGAATTAGCTTAAAGATGAATCTCATTGTTTAGCTGCTAGATGAACGATCAAAATAGAAAAAAAAATCAGGAAAAAAAAAAAGAAAGCCTAAGAGTGATATGGGACACCAGCATGAAGTAAAATATATGCTAGGAATTCGAGAACTAGACGAGCCACCCTACACCCCACCTACCCACCCTACCATAAAACAAACAAACAAATAAAAAAACAAAATAGAAAAATTTGCCAAAAAGTTGTTGGATAAGAACTTCCATAGCACTATGAAAGATAAGAAAATGTGCATTCAAGAAACCGAATGAACTGCAAATGGCATAGATCCACAAAGAAAGATCACTAAGACATTATCATAATCAAACTTTCAAAAATCAAACACAAGGAAAGCATCCTGAGAACAACTTGGAAAAATGAAAGTTATCTATATGGGAGAACAAATAAGAAGAAGCTCTGATTCTCCCTAAGAAACCATGCCGTCGAGGAGGTGATAGGATGACACACATAAATCTCTGGAAGAAAAAAACTGCCAACCAGCAATCATACACCCAGCAAAATTGTATCGCACATATAATGGTGACATTAGGACTGTTCCAGATAAACAGCAATGAAAGGGGTTGATAAAAACCTGAGTAACATTAGAAGAAATACTAAAGGGAGTTCTTTGGACAGAAAACCAACATTAGACAATAACTTAAGTTCAACACAGAGCACAATACCCTCTAGAAGTGAAGCCAGATATAGAAGCAACCATAGTGAAACAAACCTGCTGTTGCTATTGTGGTTCTGACCGCTAGGGACTACGTGAACAGTAGAACAAGGCATTGTCCATGGCACGAGCCTCACCAAGGCTCCTATGCTTGAGCCCATTACTGTGGCCTCGGGGTCAATCCATCTGGTCAAGGGACGTCCTCATTTTTTTGCTGCCCCTCTTCCAAACAGAATGTCCTCCTTCGGGATCTGCTCCCTCCTGACAACACGTCCATAATATGTAAGATGAAGTCTTGCCGTTCTTGCCTCCAAGAAGCTTGCTGCCATACTTCTTCCAAGACAGCTGTTTGCTCTTTTGGCCGTCCATGGTACTTTCAATATTTCTACTCAGACCACCTGGGGAGCCAGATGTATCAGTCTGTAATGAAGACAATTACAAAGTAAAAGGAGAGAATAGTGTAGTTATAAAATTCCAAATGGAGAGTAAGTTAGAATATTTGAGGATAGAATACCCTGTTTCAAACATCAGAAAAAATTAATAAATTACAGTGTAACCTCAAAGAAAATTAAGAAACCTCACAAAAATTTTTAATAAAGTATTTATTATAATGAATAGTTTTCCAAGTCATTGTTTACTTCCTAGTTAACAATTTCAGTATTGGAAATCCATGATTGTAAATCTTCTGAAATCACTATATGGGTAGACTGTCAGAGAAGACATAAGGCATAGTTCCATAAAGAAACTCAGGCTAAGAATTTCCGTAAGAAAAAGTCTCCATTGTTCTTTTTCCTTTATGTAAAGATGCCATATCTTGGTGACTTCATAATTCAAGAAAACACAAAGGAACCAGGGACCTTTAAACAACCCAAGATTTTATAGATAGATGTATTTTAAACTAATCAGATTGGATATAATTTATAAAGGAAAATTAAAGCAATGAGTCTCAGTTCAAATGATCCCTTGTAAACAATGATCTTGTCTGGTTATAGCCATGAAGACAAAGTTGGCATTAATGTGCTAGAATTTGTTTGGTATTTAAGATACATACATAAAAATATAAGAGAAAACAAAACAAACTGTAGGATTTTAACACAAAGTAAAAATTTCCTGGAGATTCTTAAGCCATTGAGGAAAGGGTTGGAGATGGAAAAAACAGGTTATTTAATGTTGCTTTCTAATTCAAGTCAATTGCTTTCCCATTTTTTTTCTCAATTTACACTCTTTTGGAGGAACCATTATCAAATTCTAAGTCTATGTTGGCCTTTCACACTTTATTTCCAGGGAAGTTTTCTAGATAGGAAAAGGACACATAATTTTATTAGGGCACTGAAATGCATGTGGAGTTAGACAGGTGTGTCACAAACCCTTCTTCTCACAATTACATGGCAAGGAATCATTGTCGCCTTCGTGTATTTTTCCCTTCTCTTCCATTGAGGGACAGGCTGACCCTTCAAGCTCAAGTGAATTCAGGACATATTCCTCCACCCCACATCACTTTGGGACACTGACATGTTCAATGTTCTGAGAACGCCTAGGGAATCAGATGTCTTCCTAGAAAATGCCATGTACTCTTTTAGGTGATGCTACCTTACAACCTTTGTATGAAGATTGAATATTTAAAATTATTTTAGGATTTCAAATCACTCTGAATTAAGGATTAAAACATGAAAAAGAGCAAATTAGTATCCATTACTTCCACATGCTACACTGTAGGGGCGTACTTGAAAGGTTATCAGAGGTGGCTGACCTGCGATACACTTACAGCAAAGGTTCAACAGGCAGTTGTGCCACAATAATCATTATTTACTATAATAACGATATAGAGATCATGACAGAGAGAAAGAATAAGAGTCAGACATACATCACATCAGGGTAACATGCTCATTTCTGCCCCGTGTGGTGGTCCGTGTGGAGAGGGAGAGGGAAAGAGGATTACATGATGAGGGTGAGGAGCCCGGCGCTCAGAAATAGCAGAGAGGCAGGCAGAAGTGACCCAGGAGCGAGGGTCAGCAGCGAGAGTTGTGAACATTAATTTTCCCCCTTTAAGTAGCCTAACAGGGCACACATGAGTTCTCGAGTCACCGGTCAGGACATGCCACAAGCGGGGGCTGTCTTAAGGGCTATAAGATGATAATGGTTTGGGGATGCCTCATGACTAAGAGGAGAGGGATGTGATAAGGAAAGACTTCAGACTCTGGGGGTAGGTGAACAGGTCTATCTTGTTAGAGATCATTGACAATGACTCTTGAATCCCACCATAGGCCTCGAGGGAAGCAGATCATTCTAACTTGATGTGTAAAGTCCTCAGATAACCAGGAGCATCAGGGAGATTAACTATCTTAGTCAGCCTCATCACAAGTCCGACAAAGACCTGATAATATTGGGATTCTAAGTGAGAATAGTTAACTTAACTTCCACACCAAATACTGGCAAATAGTTTGCTTAATATTTTGGAGTATAATTGTGGAAAAGTTCTGTCTTCATCCCACAGAAGGTGTCATGTCATGTATGTCTGTGGAGGGAAGCTGGGATCAAATAAGGAAGCCCATCTTCTGAATAATGGCGGTGGGCAAACAAATGGGCATCATCCCCTGGGATTGCAATGATCTTGACTTTCTTGGTCAATAAAGATAGTATCAGTAGATAAGAGGAATGTGCTGATTCTCATCATTTTACTTCCTAATTCAAAAGGTAAAAATGCACAGATAACTGAAATGGACAAAGGCCTCATTGATTTCTAATGCTCTTATCAACAAAAATATGCAGACACCAAAATTCTCATGTTGTATTTTCATACTCCTCAGTTTTTTCTAAAAAACAATATTTACTTTTATTTTCAAATGATTTTGAGATTACTGTGATGTCAAAGCACAAATCCATATTCTCCTATAAACTTAGTAAATACTATTGAAAGAACTTATTGACATCAATATTTAAAGCTTTTCATATAAACAGACTTCCAATTTTTAAAATTATTTCTCACCTGCTCTAAGCCTATTTATCTAGTTGTTATTTGGGATAACCCAATATGCATATCCAAAAAGACGTTTGTCAAATTACTGTAAGATTAAACAGCATTCAGTGTCCTTCTGATAAAATTGAACTTTCAAAGGGAAAGTGATTCAAATAGGAGTCACTGAGCTGGCTTCCTATGGAAATAAACTAGATAAAAATGAAGAAGCATGAAGGTATTGAAGGGGATTTCCATAAACATTAACCTATTCTTTTACCATAACAGAGTATGTGTAAGTTAGAATACATCTTATCTAGGCTGGGGATGCCCTTGATGGAGAAATATTATTCAATGAAAAACTCTGGGATAAAGAGATGAGAGGTAGTTTATGAGGAATTACAGGATGCTTGTTTTTCATTAACATAACCATATAGTTTATTGGAGAGGTAGAACAGGCTATTTAAAAGTCTCAATTGACCTGGGTGGTGGCCAGAACCTTAAAGTGATTTTTCATTTCATTATTCACTATCATCATAATTAATCAATTCCAAGTGAAGGCAGTCCTTAGATGTTTATCTGCAAGCACCAAATAATGACCGCGTTTCAAAAAAATGTACAAAAATTTTCTGTTTTGTTTTACTACTTTGCTTATAACGAGAGTAAGTGGGGAGTTCAACTAATTGAGGAGATTTGATGTACCCCATAAACCGAATGCTTATTTAGTCTTCTGCCAATCACAACTGATTCCCATCTATAATAAGGTGATCAGATGTCCCACTTTTTAAAAAAATTTTATTGGGGGCTCTTACAGCTACTACAACATTCAGTACATCATTTGTATCAAGCACATTTGCACACATGTTGCCACATACATTTTCAAACATTTTCCACTTGAGCCCTTGGTGCAAGCTCCTCTTTAAAAAAAAACAACAACAAAACCTCCCCTTTCCCCTCCCCCACTTTTTTTAATGAATCATTTTATTGGGGGCCCATACAACTCCCATCACAATCCCTAACAACATCAATTGTATGCAGGCCACTTTTACAAAGCACAACTTTGCATGCTCACTTTCCTGATATGATCCCTGAGGACAAATGTGTGCATAAGCAAATGTGGTGAAGAAAGCTGATGGTGCCCGGCTACCAAAAGATATAGCGTTTGGGGACTTAAAGGCTTGAGTAAACAAGTGGCCATTCAGCTCAGAAGCAGACGTCCCGCTTTTTAACAATTTAACAACGTCTTGCAGCATTTTAAATTTAAAATAAATATATTACAATACTGTTTTTGCATTCCATGAAAAATTTTGTTGCTCCATATAGACCAAATTTTTAGTCAAAAACATCCCTTCCTCTGCCCCCGGTCAATGGTGTCCCACTTAAAATCTGGTCACTTTAATCTACAATCATTTTTCATGTAAGAAACAGTAGGTCAGCTGAAGAAGTAGCTGCGACTCTGAGCGATGGAACTCAGGGCTGCACGGTAGCATAGGCGCCGACCGATGACGCCGAGCGTTGCGTGGCCAGTTGTGCAGCTTTTGCTTGCCCTCTCTACAAAGGCCTCGCAGCACCTAAGATGCTGCTGGTGCAAAGGCTCAGAGTCAGGCTCATTCCCATAATAGGGTTCTTCAACAATAAGTTGTGCTTGTGGATCATAGTTTCCAAGCAGTTCAATTTTAGCTTTGCAGTTTTTAACTTGATTACCTTTTCTCATCAGATCACTCAGATCACTTTCATCCATACATAGTATATAATCAAATGTGGCAAAAATCTTCTTTGGTAATGTGCCAGGCAATATGATTCATGGGGATACCGTGCTTCTTTATGGAAGTTTGCCCTCGATCATCAGGAGGGTTTCCTATTTCATGTGTGGATGCTGTCGCATTGTCTATTCTCCACTTATCTAAAAGGTTTTCATTATAAATTTTCTGAACAGTGATTGACATATGTTACCCAAGCATACAAACAAAATAGATTTGGCATACAAACAGCCATCATCTCTCAAAGATGTACAATGTGGGTCAGAACCATCAGCCGGAACCCAAAAAAATTTCTAAAGAAGAAAATCATAAAGACTTGATAAATACTGAACAACAGCAATAAAGAAGATGATAAGAAAACCTGCACACAAAATGAACTCAGCACAAAAAATTATATGGAACAAATAAACCAGCAGTAGCACATACAAACACAAACACAACCAAAAAAAGTAAAACCCCAGCACAATGACAGCCATAAAGTCATACCTATTGATAGTTAAATTGAATGTAAATATATGAAATGCAGCAGTCAAAGGGAGCTTAGCAGAAAGCAGGCTCCCTCAGTGTGCTCTTGTTCCTTCACATAACGCTCTGCTGCTCAGCTCCAGTTCCATTGCGATGGCCATATTGAACTCACAGATGTGCTCATGATTAAAGGGCGTAGTAAGGAAGTTAGCAGGTTTCCATGCAAATGAGAGATGCTCAGGATATAGTTATTCAGTCAGAACATGCTGCTAAGTTCTTTCATGACTGCTAAAAATTGCCCTAAGAGCTTGGTACTTTACTGTAAACATCAACCCAAAGACACTGACTTCCAGCTTCATCAATTACTGAATCTTGCTCCCTGAATTCGGTGCCCAGAGGCACCCTGTTCCACAAACCAGGCTCCTACTCCAAAGCACTCAGTTCTCCTTGCTTTGTGGGCCAGGAAGTCCACCACTTTGTCTGACTCCTGGTTCTGTTGATGCTGCTCCTTTGCCATTCTTAGGGCATCACAATTGTCTTCTGAATAAAGAGGCTTCACTGCCCAAGGACCTCTGGGTCTGGAGGATACACTCCACTCCTGGATCTGGTGCAGCAAGATGACAAATCACAATGAATCCTGTTAACAAGCACTCACAGCTGGATCCTGTTAGTCTCTTCTCCCAACACCTCCTACCCGGATCTATCAGAAAGAGACAATGGCTGGAAGAATCATGTCAAATAATTTGCTGCCCTGTAGCTGTCTACAAGAGACATGCCTTAGATAGAAAGATAAAAATAAACTTTAAAAAAAAAAAAAAAGGAGGGCTGAGCCTGGGTGGCATAAGTGGTTGAGTGTGGGAATGCAGCCCGCGGGCTTGGCGGTTCAAATCCAGCGGTGGCTCTCAGGAGTGGCACTGGGTAGCGCCCATGACGACCAGAGGCAGTGATGCCCCCCCCCCAAAAAAAAGGAAAGGAAGGAAAGATAGATCTACCTGATGACAATCCCAAAAGAGCAAGTATTGTAATATTAATGTCTGATAATACAGAATTTTAGGATAAAACCAGCATAAGGGACAAAGAAGAACATTATTTAAGGATTAAGGGATCAATTGAAAGAGAGGACTGTGTTAGGCTGGACTCTCTAGAGAAGCAAAAATAGTGGTGCTTGTCTGTGTGTATTTATTGAAAGACACTCATATCATTACAATTCTGAAACACCAACCCCATTGAACAGGGCAGAGCTCCCCATGCGGGGCTGCGCCACTGTACGTCTTCACCAGAGTCGAAAGCCTCCTCTTCCCCTGGCAGGGCTGCTGACCTTGTAGATACGACCCAGTGTGCAACCACGATGGCACCACTGCACGCATCAAAAGAAGAAAGAACCAGAATCGACAGCATCCGACATCTCTAACAATTGGGAAAAGATTACAGAAAACATTAAAAATTGAGTGAATAAACAAGACACAGCATTCGTTCTTTGAAAGGATTAATAAAATTGACAGAGCGTTTAGTAATCTAACAAAAGAAAAGATACAAATAACAGAAATGAGGACTGAAGTGGGCAATTTCACAACAAAATCAACTTAAATAAAAAGGAAAAAACAATACTATGTAAACTATACCCTAACAAATTTGAAAACCTAGCATAAATGGAGCATATTTTAGAAACGACAGACCACCACATACTGAAATAGACAATATGAATAGACCCATAATGAAAAAAAATAAAAAAGATCAGATCACTAAGAAAATACTCCACCACCAAAAAAAAAAAAAAAGTCCAAGCCCAGAAGACTTCACTGGTGAAATCTTCTGAACATCCAGAGAGGAGTTAGCACCAATTCTACTCAAACTGCTCCAGAGGGCAGAAAAAAAATAGAGAGCTCCCAAATTTGTTTTATGAAGTGAACATAATCTTGATATCAAAACCAGGGAAAGGCATCACTGAAAAATGCATAGGCCAGTATCCCTCATGAACATAGACCTAAAAATTCTCAACAAAGGTTAGCCAACAATATGTCAAAAAAAATAATACATCATTACCAAGTAGGATTCACACCAGAGAGACAAAGGTAGGTCAACAGCTGGAAAAAAAAAATCAATGCAACCTCCCACATCAACGGAAGAAAAATAACTGCACGATTATATCAGTTGGCACACAAAAAGGCATTAGACAAAATAGTGCCTGATAAAAGCACTCAACAAAATAGAAGGAAAATTCCCAGCATAATTGAGGGTATTTTATAAAACTAAGGGCCAACACTACTACTCTAAATGGAGAGAAGTGCCAAGTACTCCCTGATGAATGAGAACCAGAAAGGAATGCCCTTCATCGCCACTAGAGGAGCTGTGTTGGAAGTCTTAGCGAGAGCAGCAAGGTAGGAAAGGGAAGCATACAGCATCCAGATCGTCAATGAAGACGTAAAACTCTCTGGACACCCATGGTGGGTCTGTGGATTCCAAAGACTCCATGAGAAAGTTATTGAAACTAATTGATTCAGCAAAGTGACAGGGAACAAGGCCAGCATCCCCAAATAGGTCAAATTCCTTTACAAAGAGAACTCTGAAACAAAAATCAGAAGAAAAAAAAATCCTACTTACAATAACCACCCCAAAGATTAAATATATAAGAATAAATTTAACCAGAGGAACTCAATTTTAGCTAGATAGTAGACAGATCTACAAGGGGAACAGTAACAGTAGTGAGGTGCACACACCTTACTGTTGTCAGCCATGTGAGATCAGAAGGAGCTGCATTTACCCATGGACAGAGTTAAGAGGGTTAAGGGGAAAAGGAGAAAAGAACAAACCGAGACCTGGGGGACGCGGGATAAGTAATGTTACACTGAAGGGCTTACAACGAATGAGAGGAAACAATGTGTATGAGCCCTCCTGATAAGAAGTCCACGTAAGTCAAAGTCTCCTTATCCTTGCTTCTACAGAGCATGCTGGCTGTACGAAGCAGAAAATAATGTTTGCATTGAGCATTATACTTTTAAAATGATCTATTTGTGCTTAAGTTGACAATGGCACTTAAAAGGATCAGCAAGAAGCTTAAGAGGATCAGTGATCATTGAGTGTGTTGATGATGGTGAAATTGTACATGTATAAATTTTAAAGTAGTGGGATTTGTGTGTGTGTGTGTCTTCACCAAATAAATTTCTGTATAAAATAGTAAAATACATAAATATGCGTGAATTGCTTCCACCAGTACTAAAACCAGAATTAAAAGTCATGCTTGTGTTTTGGAATTTGCAGAAATGAAACTAATTCTAAAGATGAAAATGTACTGAATTATGGAGTTCTTTTTCTTGTTTGCAAATCAAGAATATTTCAAAAAATGACAGAAACTTGATAATTATAGGTCACAGTTAATATTCTAATATTTTAAGGCAGTTAATTCTAGTACTATCATAATTAAAGCCTAAGTACTAATTTCAAACAGGAAATGGAGAGTTGTGATACAGTATTTCTTCATTTTTTAAGCATTTCTTCATTTCTAAGAGTATAAGATTGACCATAGTACTTATTTACAATCTAGATTACTACCGGGGCCCCAATTCTAGTTGTTTTCAACAATCAATGTATAAGACTATTTCCTGGAAAGCTTTAAAATACAGATTGCTACATTCTGATTGCAGTGTTTTGGACAGGTCAGAGAAATTTCCCTCCCA
>PVJH01018349.1:0-45456 GCA_004026705.1 Nesogale talazaci | reverse complement strand
TTCTTGGCTAGTTGGCTGTTTATCTTCAGACTTTGAGCCCCCAGACTGTATATCTTTTAATATCTGGGTGTGGCAGTCATGTGTTTATGTTAATTTTATGATTGAAATGTAGGAATGGAGTCTAGCCTGTTAATCTGAAGATAGCCACTGAGTAGCTGATGAGGCCTCTGTGTGGGCATGACTTTCACCTGAGACTCCTGGGAAATCTCGTGATATTTCCCTCATGAAGACGCGAAGCTATCTTCCCCAGTTGTTGGGAGTTAGTTTGAGAGATGATTAATCACGGACAAGACAAGCTTGCACCATTCGAGGAGGCTGGAGTAGCCGGCCGAGAGATCACACGGCTTTGCCCTGATGGAGCCGGGCCTCTGAGGCTGGGGCAGCCACATGGAGGCCTCTGCCAGCAATGAGTTGTTTTTGCCACCACAGGATGCTGTTGATGGACCCTGAGCCCTGGAAACGAGGAGCCATGGGGAGACCCTTGTGGGTGCCAGGACTCTGCACCCATTGATCTGTGACTTCGTGAGTCGGAAGGAGACTTTATGGACTGATTTCGGGCAGTTGGGTTAATATCTGACTTGTGACTTTGAGCTGGGCTGGGCTGGGATGTTTTCTCAGTGTCCTGTTCCTCTTGAATATAAAACCATTCCTTATATTTATATGCATGTCTTTGAAATTTGTTCCTCTAGTCTACCAGGACTAACACACTGGGTGTCATCCGTTTTCTTCTCCACATTTGCTTATGCACCTATTTGACTTCAGTGGTCATATTGGGCCGGTGAGTATCGTGACCAGATTCATAGAACAAAGTGTTCTTGCACTGAGGGAGTGACTGGGTAGGGGCCCATGGTCCAGCTGCTGCCTTAGTACTAAGAATATAACTATATGTTCCTGAATGTATTCCCACCTTTTCATAAATAATTATCTTTACATACATAGATGCCTGTGTTTAGACCTCTACAAGTGCTCTCTGCCTTCTCGTTCCTTCCTCTATTTCCTTCTGCCTTCCTCCCATCCCTCTTTTGTGGTCAGTCTTCATTTGAGTTTCACAGCTTCCTCTCTGTTACATTACATTTACTTTGGCCCTATTAAGCCTCCCTCCCTCACCTCCCGACCGTTTGCAGACGACTGGTTGTTCTCCCCATCCCTGAGTCTGTCCATGTCCCTCCTCCCCCACGGCTGTTAGGAACCCTCGGTCCATTTGTTCTCTCCTCCAGACTGTCCAGCCAGGAGTGCTCCCTTCTTGATTTGGTCCATTTTGGGGATTCAGACTGCCTTGCTTCCCTGCTGTGTGTCTCCCAAGATGCCCTTTGTCACTGTCTGGCTCCATATGGGTGTGGCATTCTGGTCAATTTCCACCACCTCTTCTCTGCCACACCCACTTCCATTGAAGAAGTAAGTCTGGTACTGGTTAAGGCTGGCCCTGTAGCTCTTTCTTTTCATATCTCCTTCCACCGCCGTCCTCACTGTTGGGTGTTGCATAGTGGCATCTGCACACCCATTTCAGCTTCTATGGAGACAAGACCCGTACTCTCCCCCTGGGTGAGTTAGTGCCCTGTTCCCTCCCTTAACCTTTTGCTTTCACACCTCCTTTTTCTCTCTCTCCCCCTTTCATCTTCCCTTGCTGTGCTGTATCCAACATGTACATCCCTGGGTTTGATTCCACCTCCTCCTCTTTCCTGGAGTCTCTGACCAACCATTATGTTATAATGGGCTCCCCTTCTATACCTACCATATTTGTTACACTTACCTCAGTGTAGCCTATATATCTGATAGGTTGATAAATTCTCATTCCAACTCTGCCAGTAGGTGCAGAGTCCTGCTGCTGGCAGCGGTTCTCTCATGGCTCCTCGTTTCCAGGGCTCAGGGTCCATCAGAAGTATTCATTGGTGGTAGAAATATCTCAGCTCTGGCAGGGGTCTCTCTGTGGCTTTTCTGGCTCCAGAACTCAGGTTCAATCAGGGTAAGGCCATGTGGCTTCTCCGCCAGCCCTTCCGGTTCCTCGGACGCTGCCATCTTGTCATGTCAGTCCAGCAGCTCCCAACAACTGGGAAAAATGGACTCTCATCTCCATGAGGGAAATAAGAGACTTCCCAGAATTCTCAGGAGAAAGCCATGCCCACACAGAGGCCTCATTGCCTACTCATTGGCCATCTCCAGATGAACAGGCTAGACTCCACCCCTTCATCTCAAACATGAAATTGACATCATGAATACATGACCACCACAGATGTCTATTGGACTGCTTTATACATTGGACAAGATGACAGAGGAGCAGATCAAAAAGGTGGTACCCTTCATAATAACCAAGCACAAATTGAAATATCTAGGAATATGCCTGACTGAAAGAACAAATGATTTGTATGAGCAAAACTACAGAACACTATCACAAGAAACCAAAAGTGACATCAACAAATGGAAGAATATTCTATGGTCATGAATTGGAAGATTCAGTATAATAAAGATGACAGTTCTGTCCAAAGCACTATATAAATTTAGAAGAATCCCAATATAATTACCCTCATTTTTTATTTCAAAAAAATGTAAAAACTGATTAACAATTTCATATGGGGAGGGAAGAAGCACAGAATTAGCAGCGAAGTCTTCAAGAGGGTCAGAGTGGGAGGGATTGCTTTCCCTGACTTTAGCACATATTATACTGCCACAGTTTTCAAAACCACATGGTATTGGTATGACAGATATTCAGGCTACTGGAAAAGGATTAAAAACCCAGAAATACCCCTGTGGCATAGTATTTGAGTGTGGGACTGTGACCCATTGACTTGGCGGTTCAAATCCAGCAACAGCAAGGTTGGGTAGCTCCCATGACCACCAGAAGGCAGTGATGCCACAAAAAAAAAAACCCCAGAAATAAAATCATCAGCATACAAACAACTTTGATAAGGGTCTCAAAAATATAAAATTGGAAGCAGATGCCCTCTTCAACAAGTGCTGCTAGAAAAAAATGTATATCTACCTGCAGAAAAATGAAACAAGATATTTATCTCATTCCATGCACAAGAATACACTCAAGGTAGATCACAGAACTTGACATAGAATGGTAAACTATTAGGGCTTTCAATGAGGAGGAACTTGAGAAGTTTGGCACAGGGAATGCATAGGCTAACAGAAATAGAGAAGGACAAAAGCACAGAGGAGCCACAAATTGACAAGTGGGATATACTAAAGATTAATCACTTATTACATTGAAGGAATTCACCAAGACAGTAATAAGTAATAAAGTTAGCAATAACACATCAGATCAAAGCTTTATTACTAAAATCTACAATACTCTGCCAGCTTCCCAAAAGAAAAAAATGAATTTCCCAATGAGGAGGTGAACAAAGGACCTAAACAGAAGTTTCACAAGGGTGAAATCTAAATGGCCAAGAAACATATGAGAAAAAATTCCCGATCATTAGCCCTAAGAGAAAATCAAATTAAAACAACAATGAGATACCACCTAACTCCCCCAAAGCACGCCCAATTCAAAAATTCAGAAAGCAGCAAGTGCTGGAGATGCTGTGGTGAGATAGGAACTTTCATCCATTGCTGGTGGACCTGTAGGTATGTATAATCTCCATAGAAATTGACTTGGCAATATCTAAAGCAGAGGGAGATTGAGTTACCATATGATCCAACAATCTCTTTACTGAGCTTATACACAGAAGAGGCAGAAAACAAACCACAGCAAACATCTGTGCTCCAATGTTCATTGTCAAGGAGTTCATAATTTCAAGTTCACAATTTCAAGGAGTGGGAAACAACCCAAATTTCTATGAACAGATGAATGGATTAAAAAAACTGTTGTACATACATACAATGGAGTACTAAGCATCATGAACAAACAGGGAGCAATGTATGCATGAAGCACATTACCGCATGGAAAGAACTGGAGGAAATTATGCCAAGTGAAGTAAGCCAAGAACAAAAGTGTAACATTAATCCACTGAAGGAAGCTTAAAAATACAAAAGGGGGCATAGGGCAAAAGCTACTGTATACAACCTTTCCTGGGGTGAGGTCCAGGTAGTATGGCAGAGGACAGACCAAACCCAGGGATATATATGGTAGCCACCTAAAAATTGGGGGGGGGGATATGGGCAACCGGGGAATAGGGCAGTGACCCACGCAAACGGAAGGTATTGCTTATATCTCCACAGGGAAAGAGGGACCAGATGTCAAACCAGTGCTCCAAGACAGACAGCAGAAAAGTGGGTGAAGGGAGACATCAGACAGTGTAAGAATGAAAAAAAATTAATTTATAAATTATCAAGGGCTCATCAGGGAGGGAAGAAAGGTGGGGATATAGGGGGGAAAGTGAAGAGCTCAAGTAGAAAGAAAATGGGGTCTTAAAGACTTGAAAGCAAAACATTATGTTTTGAGAATGATGATGGCAACAAAAGTACAAATGTGCTTGACACAGTGGATGACGCTATGGATTGTGATCAGAGTTGTATGAAGCCCCAACAAAAATGCTTTTCAAAATGAATGAAATGGAGTGAAAAAAGGGTCCTGGAAACATCCTCCTTCTCTCTGCCTTTACTTTCCAACTTCAAAGCCAGTTTAAGAACTCCCAGAGCAACAACCATTGGATTCACAGGCTTTGCGGTCACAAGTGTGTAATTTTCCTGCATTCTTCATTATTGTGTGCATTTTTGTGGGTCTGAAGAGGGTCTTATGGACTAACATAAAATTTATGAACTTGGTTTAAACTGGGCTGGGATAGTTGATTGATGCAAAATTACTTCTTGATATAAAGCTCTCTCTTACAACACATATGGTGTCATTGGATTTGTTTGTCTAGTCACCATGACTTAAGACAGATAGCAAACACCAGGAATTGGAACTGCAAAAGAATCTTCAGTGTCCTGGAAAATTGATACATATGAGGAGTACCAGAAACCCTGGGTGCTCATTTTTTATGAGAGGGCATAGTTTATTTGGAGTTTGTGCCACTGGGTCAGACTGTTAATCAAGTTTTCTATTTAGAGGCTCTGAAAAGACTGTATAACTCTTGCCCCAACAAGGCCTGATTTGTGGCACACATGAAACTGGTTTTCCCACCGTGACAATGCACTTGTTTACACAGTCATATCAGCATGCCAGTCATTTGACCTCACAACCTGTGCAACTCTTTTTTGTCTCCATGAATAAAGAGGGACAAGAAAGGATGGCGTTTAGTAATGTAGAAAATGTGTAGAAAAAAAATGAAGGCGGTGTTGTCTACCATCCAAGAAGATGAGTTTGAAAAATGTTTGCAAGAATTGAATTGCAGATTTCACAAATGTATTAAGAATAATGGAGAGTACTTTGAAGGTGATAAGATTGTTTAGTTTAAAAAAATTAAATACATAGATTTGAAAAAGAAAAATCCATTGGGGGGGGGGTGGTAGTCCCATGCATATAGTTAGTATGGAATCCAGTTAGCTATGGTACTAAAATCTCTTTGTTATTCCCCTAAAACTATCCAGGGTATGAATGCATGAAACACATGACTGCATGGGAAGAACTAGAGGAAATCATATGAGTAAGTAAAACACCAAAGGACAAGTATAACATGAGTTCACTGTGATAAACGTTTTAAACAATGGGGTAGCTGCCATATGCATATATCCCTGGGGTGAAGTCCAGCCACTATGGCAGCTGCCAAACCCAATCCAGGGAGCCATACAGCAGCGAACTAATCAAGAGCAGGAAAGAAAGATGTATAAACAATTGGATAGTTGGTGGGGTGGGGGGTGGTAAGTGGAGCAGGGCAGTAATGCACCCAAAGGGAGTGTATTGTTTATGTCACCACAGGAGAAGGAGAGGGAGACAAGGTTTTAATCCAATTCACCAGACGTGAATACAAAATAATTGCATGTACCAGGGAACCAAAAGAGGGGGCCGCGGGGTCAGTCCCAATGCCAACTACGTTGACAACCACCCGCCCCCTCAGAAGAATGCATTTCACAGGAAAGCACGGGGGCTACAACTTGGAGAGAGGGGTGCATCAGATCAGAGCGCACAGGAAAAACTCAAAGAGATGGAGAGGGAGGAGAGGACACCCAAGTCCACCGAGTCCTGAGGATGATGTACCTACTCATAGCAGAAAATGCACAGAGAGGACAATAGGGCCGGCCCCACTGAAGTATTTGGCGTCCTTCAGTGAACGATGGTGGCACAGGGGACAGCACTGGAGATACAGTGCGGGAATAGAGTACAGTCAGGCCCCATCATCCTGAAGCGAGGACAGGCAGCAGAGCAAGCAGACTGATGAAAACCCTGGTGATACCAAAAATAGACTTTGGAGAGAGAGTGTGGCACCCCATCAAACTAGACTGGAAAATATGCTTAAATGCCAACAAGCAGACCTTGAACTATTTATAGGCTTCTTCATTTTGGCTTTTTTTGGGTGGGGGGGGGGTATTGTTATTTTGTTCTTGCATTCTGCTGTGACTATGGTTGTGTTGATTTTGATGTCCTGTGTAGTCTTATTTAGATTTGCATGGGTTTTTTTTAACTTATTAATGTATCTGCATGTCTTTCTAGTTAAAATAGGCAGGAAAAATAATTTAGAGATGAAAAGAATGGGACCCATGACTCTGGGGCTTATCGGAGAAGGGGAGGTGGGAGAAAAGAAAAGGGGGTGGGTCCAACCCAGGGACAAGGGAACAACAAATGATTCAAAATGAGTTGTCTAATGCGTGCAAGGGGCCTGGTAGGATGTGATCAAGGGCAATGTAACCAAGAGGAAATACTGGAACCCAAATGAAAGCTGAGCATGATAATGGGATCAGGGGAAAGTAAAAGGAAATGGAGGATAGAACTAGAAGGCAAAGGGCATTTATAGATTTCTAATTACAGGCACTTATATACATATATTCATATATGGTGATGGGGAAATATATCTATGTGCATATATTTATAGGTTTATAAATGGACATTGGGCCTCCACTGAAGTACTCCCTCAATGCAAGAACACGTTGTTCTATTAAATTGGCATTCCATGACACTCATCATCCCAACATGATGGCTGAAAGCAAAGCGAGTGCATACGCAAATGTGGTGAAGAAACCTGAGTGTGCCTGGGGTCTTAAAGGCTTAAAGGTCAACAAACAGCCATCTAGCTCACAATCACCAAAGCACACATGGATGCACACCAGCCTGTGTGATTAGGTGGTTCAAAGAGATCCGATATCAGGCATCAAAGAACAAAAAATCATATCATTGAGAATGAGGGAGAGTGTGGAGTGGGGACCCAAACCCATCTTGGAAAACCGGGCATCCCCTTAAAGAAGGACTATGGAGAGGTGACAAGTCAGCCAGGGTGCAGTATAGCAACGATGAAGCATAAAACATTCATCTAGTTCTTTAATGTTTCCTCCCCTGCACCTCCTCGTTATTATGATCCCAATTTTACCTTACAAATCCATCTAGATCAGAGGATGTACACAGGTACAGATAGAAACTGGAAACATAAGGAACCTAGGATGATCCTTTCAGGACCATCGCTAAGGATGGGATACTGGGAGGGTGCAGGAAGGGTAGGTTAGAAAGGGGAAAACAATGACAAGGATCTACATATAACTTTCTCTCTGGGGGCTGGACAACAGAAAAGTGGGTGAAGTTAGACATCAGACAGTGTAAGATATGAAAAATATAAGTTATAAATTATCAAGGGTTCAAGAAGAGGGAGGAGCAGACAGGGAGGGGTAAAATGAGGAGCTGATACCAAGGGTTCAAGTAGAAAGCACATGTTTTGAGAATGATAATGGCAACAAATTACAAATGTGCTTGACACAATGGATGGATGTATGGATTATGATAAGAGCCTCCAATAAAATGATTTTTTAAAAATTCTAAAGTTTAGATTGCAGAAGTATTTTTATCTGTCATTTTAGTAAAGAAAGTATGCATGTGGCTATTAAATTTTATGATTATGCGTAGTCTTATGATTTCTCAGATAGCAATTAAGAATAATAAGAATTTTAGAACATTTGGATTAAGTTTTGTGAAAGAAAAACACAAATGATAAAAATAAGTCCCAAGATTTCAGTAGAATTGAATCCTGTGCTCACTTCTTATGCTTATTTATCTTTACAAGGTATAAGAAAACAGCTTTCATCATTGGCATATAACATGGTAACGTTATTCCAGTAACTAATCTTTGCAATGATTGGTCCTTCTCCACAAAGTAGGCGATTTTTTTGTTGTTTTTAGTTGCCTTCTACTCCATTTCAAGTTACAGAGACTCTATGTACAACAGAGAGAGACACTGTCGCAGCCCGGTGCCATCCTCACAGCTGTTAAGATGTGTGAATCCATTGTTAACAGCCACTGTCTTGATGCATCTTGTTAAGAGCCGTCCTCTTTTTCACTCTCTACTACTATACCAAGCACGGACTGCTCCTCCCTGTTACTATGTCTAAAACACATGAGACAAAGTGTCACCATGCATGCCTCTGAGCATAATTCTGGCTGTACTTTGTACAAGACAAGTTTGTAAGTTCTTTTTAGAGTCTATAGTATATTGAGTATTTGCAAACACCATAATTCAACTGCAATGATTCTTCTTCGGTCTTCCTTTGTCAATGTCTAACTTTCACATGCAGATGAAGTGATGGAAAACACCACAATATGGTGATTGTTGCTGTTTTTAGGTGCCGTCAAGTTTGTTTCAACCTGTAGCAACCCTGTGCACACTATTGCAGGTCCTTCACCATCCTTTCAATTATTCCTCTGCCTGAAGTCATTGATGTGGCCTCCATGTCAATTCATTGTATTGAAAGTCTTTCTCTGGGACTAGCCCATATTCCTGACAATATGTCTAAAATATGGAGGATGAAGCATTACCATCCTTGCCTCTAAGGAGCACGCTGGTTGTACTTCTTCTAAGACAGACCAATTTGTCCTTCAAGTAGTCCAGAGTATTTTCAATAATCATGTCCAGATCCACAATTAAAATGCATCAATTCTTCTTTGGGCTTCCTAATTCTATGTCCAACTTTCACATACAGATGAGGCAATGGAAAATACTTAGGTTTGAGTCAGTGACACCTTACACCATAAAGTATCATCCTTGCTTTTCAATGTTCTTGTACAGCAATGAGAATTGCTTGTGGATTCAAACAAGAACTCCATGACAATTTCAACCTTTTCTCCATTTATAGAGGTTGCCTAATGATCCATTTGTGAGGATTTTTGTCTATTTTACATTGCGCTGTAATCCATAGAGAAAGCTGTAATCCATGATCTTCATCAGCAAGTGTTTCAAATCCTCCTTACTTTCAGCAATTTTGATGCCACATTCTTCTTCATATATCCAAATTATCTGATGATTTATTCAAATTGCACAACTATAATAAGAGGATTAAGCCCTGACACATGCCTCTTATGATTTTAAACCATGCAGTTAAACAAAAGGGTATTCTGTTCACACAACTGCCTCTTGGTCCATGTGTAAATTCTGTGGAAGTACAGTGAAATGTTTGGAATTCTCATTTTTCTCTGGGTTATTCATAGCTTATTATATTTGATAGAGTTGAATGCCTTGGCATAGTCAATAAACTACAAGTAAGCATCTTTCTGATACTCCTAGCTTTTATCCAAAATCCATCTAACATTTCCACTGATATCTCTTTTTCCACATCTTCTGGATTTCACTTGAACTTCTGGCAGTTCCCTGTCAAAGTACTGCTGCAGTCACTGTGGTGGGAGGGGGAATGTATTTGTATGTGATATCAAAGATATTGCTCAAACATTCTATGAGTACATCTTTCTTTGAAATGGGCACAAATATGAATCTCTTCCAGTCATTTGTCCAAGTAGCTATCTACCAATTTTCCTGATATAGACGTAAGCTTCACAAGTTTATTGAAATGTTTCAAATGGTAATCCATCAATTCCTGGAGTGTTGACTTGAGTAACAAGTTCATAGACACTCATATGTGTATAAGACAGTGCTTCATATATGCATATAGTGCTTCATAATATTCAAATGAATATTGAGAAAACATTCCATCCCAGTTTAGATCAAGTCCCTGAGTCTGATATTATCCAATATATATGATTCCAATCTTTGAATTTTTCTTCAGATTCATGCAACACATACAATGATTATGAATGCAGGAAGATCACAGACCAATAGGTGGAAAGTCTTGTGGATTCAGCAGTGGTGTAAGCATTTCAGCACGTACATGGGCCTCCACATGACTCCTCCAGTTCTAGGGCTCTAGCATAGCTCCATGTGTCTTATCATCAGGAATACAAAGCAAAATGTATCTGTCCTGCCTCCAGTGAGGTACTTATCCCCATAGTGCCTCGAATGAGGTCATTATGGAGCAACCTGATCAACAGACTAAATTCCACCCCTTCAATATTAATAGTCTCAAGTTGGCACCAGGTTATGTATATACCACACCTTGTTTCTCACTATTGCATTCAATGATGCATGAGCTTCTTTCTTCATCACCATTGGTTCTTGCTGATATGCTATTTCCTGAAATGGTGGAAAGTCATCAAGTTCTTTATGCTCACTGACTCTATTCTTTTCATCTTTCTTTGATGCTTCAGAAAAGGAGCTGTAAAAGAATATTTTGTCATTGAGTATTTTGTCCATAGAATCTTAGAAAACTGCAACATAATGCTTGAAGTTTTTCTCCAGTTCTACATTTTCAGATACACAGAGCACATTGTTCCCTTTTGACTTTCCAATTCTAGATTTTTGCACAGTTCATGATAATGATTGGTGCTTTCTTTTTCAGCACCTCTGAATTTTTCTATTTAGCCTTTTTGCTTCATCCTTTCTTTTGTATAATTAATAACAAGTTTCATCCTTTCTTCTGACTTCTACTTTGATATTTCTTCTTTCCTCTCTTTTTAATGGCCTTTTGCTGTCTTCATAAATGACGGTCTTGAAGTCCTCATATAGTTCATTAGATCCTATTTCATTAGTATTCAATAAATTACATCTGTTACTGAAATTTTCTCAAAATTCAAGTGGGAGGGACACAGGGTCATGTTTTGACTGTCATGGATTTTTAAAAGCATTTTAAAAATTTTGTCTTGAACTTATAAATAAACAAATGTAGTCTGTTCAACAGTCAGCCCTGTCTAGTTTTAGCTGTTAATATTGAGTTGTTCCAGTGTCTTTTCCCACACATATAATCAATTGATTTCTGAGTATACCATATGAGGAAGTCCATGTGTATAATGACCATTCTTTTCATTGCAAAAAAGTATTGGCTATGACCAAGTCATTGGTTCTGCAAAATTTTATCGTGAGATCTCTAGCTTAATTTCTATTACCAGGTCCACATTTTCCAACTACTATTCCTTTCTCTTTGTTTCCATCTTTTGCATTCAACCACAACAGTTATCAATATATCTTGATTGTATGCTGGATCCATTTAAAGCTGAAGTTATTCCTAGAACTCTTCAATTTCTTCTTCATGAGCATTTGTGATTCATGCATAAATATGAATAATAGTTGAACTGATTGGATTTCCTTGTATTCAGATAGATATAGCACTCTCATAGACAGCATAAGACTTCATGATTGAAATGTGTTTTTTGATAAAGAATGCTATGCCATTCCTCTTGATTGTAATTTCCTGTATAGTAGATAACATTATTTTCTTTTTCAAAATGCCCAATACCAGTCCATTTCATCTCACTAATGCTGAGGATGTTGATTTTTATGCATATGATTTCATCTTTGACCACTTCCAATTTTCCTCAATTCAAAATTTTTATGTTCTTAGTACTATTCATTAGAGTTTTGCAGCAGTTTCTTCATACTTTGAGTTGCTTCCTATTCGCAAATGAAGATCTGGAAGGTTCCACTCTCACAGACTGGACTCCATTCTGAGTAATTAGCTTGTCTTCAGTTACACCTAGAGTTGCCTCAAGGCCCACCCGACAATGTTCTACTTCCTTGTTCAAAGCTATGCATAAGATTTTTCAAAAACTCCTGCATCTGAAGTGAACAGCTGATACCTTCTCAATTATCTGTTCTTATACCTGTAAATGCCACAGAAATTTGTTCACTTTGAATGACCCTGCTGCCATCCAAAATATCAGTGACACCTTGCTTGAGTTCACAATCAACATTCATGAAAGCAGCAGTCAAGAGTCCAAGTGACACATTTTATTGGGTAAATCTGCTACACAAGATCTCTTTAATGTGTTGAAATACAAAGATGCTATTTTGAGTACTAAGTTGTGTTTGACACAAGTCATGGGTATTTTCAAAAGTATCATTGTGGCAGTCAGTTACTCTGGTGTATATTTCAGGATTGGGAGTGTAGGGGTGGAGTCTAGTTTGTCAATCTGAAGATAGCTAATGAGACCTCTATGTGGACATGATTTTCTCCTGAGAATTCTGGGAAATTCGGCGGTATTTCCCCCTTGGAGTTGAGAGACTCACTACTTAGTGCCTTGGAGATGCTCTACTGACAAGATGTAAGGCTGATTCCCTGTGAGACATCCTGGGGAGAAGCTACATTGGCTTACCCTGATGGAACCATAACTCTAAAGACAGAAAAGCCACATAGAATCTTACCAGTGCTGAGATGCTTGAGAAGCCACAGAGAGGCCCCTGCCAGCCCTAAGATGCTTACACTACCACTGGACCCTAAGACTTTCTTGCCCACTGTCCTGTGATTGTCCTGCATTTGATGTCATTGCACATGCCTTGTGAATCTGAAGAAAACTTCATAGACTGGTATCTGACATATGGACTAACATCAGACTTGTGGACTTGGACTGGACTGGGTTTGGATGTTTTCTGAGTGTTCAATTGATCTTGTATATAAACCTCTTTCTTATTCACATACGTGTGTTTGTGAATTTGTTTTTCTATTCCACCTGGACATATTAAATTTGTTTTTCTATTCTACCCGGACATATATGTAAGCATGTGCAAGTTGGACATTGAATAAGGAAGATGGAAGGAGAAACAGAACATTTGAACTATGACGTTCGCATATCATACTGCAAGTATCATGAACTGTCAAAAGAACACAAGTCTGTCATAGAAGACACTATTAGAATGCGTTTCAGAGGCAATTGTGAGGATGGCATAACATCAGGCAGTGTTTTGTTCAGGTGCACATTGGGTCACTATAAGTCACAAACAATTCCATGCCAAGACTTGGAATGTAAAACAAGCTTGTTTTTTTGGGGGGGTGGGGGTGCGGGCATGCTTGACAAGAATTGTGAAACTGGGGGAGAGACGTAGAAGGCTCAGGATGTTGCTGAGACTATTGGAGTGGTCTTGAAGTCTCCGGGGAGTAATCCACACCATTGGGTAGCAGAAACCTGGGTTCACAAGTCTCCTGGAGTATCCAAGTCTTTAGTCAGGTAGAAGCGGCTGGGTGTTTCCATGACTCCTGAAACTCCATTCTTGAGGCAATAAGACCCTGGGCCAGCTCTCCTGATATCCTTCCACCTCAAACCTCTGAGACACAGCCTATCAGAATGTTTCTAGCTTTCCCATAGTAACAGTTAAGTTCCTATAATACTATGAGACGATAGCATCCTGCAATGCAATTGGATGATTATTCCTGTGATGTGATTGGACAGGCTGACTCAACCAGCTATACCTCATTTACATAGCCCACAGTGTGGGCCAATTGTTTTTCATGCTGTAAACCCATGACCATATAAAGAAATGTTTGAAAACCACGAAATATGATCTGGTAGGCCAATGAAACCTATAAAAGCCTTGCAGAAGCTGTAATAAAGTTAAATCTGTGTCATCAATCCAGGTCTCCATGGTCTGTGTGCATGACTCAAACTGGCTTCATCAACCTCACTTCCCTACATGCTGGACCTGTTCCCACATTTCTGGCTCTAATTTCTCTAGCTTTTGATAACATCTAATTTTTTAAAAACTTCATATATATTCTTATATTTACCTTTTTGAATTTTAGTGATTTTTTTCTATAATCTTGTTTTTATTTTTTTAATTGGTGGGGGAGCTCTTACAGATATAATAATACATAATTTAATTAGATCAAGCATAATTGTACAATTGCTGCTACAATCCTTTTCCAAACATTTTCTCTCTTCTTGAACTCTGTGATATGAGCTCCTTTTTAACCCCACCCTCCCCCATCCTACCCAGCTAGAGTCTTTCAATGTTTTTTATGCTCTGCAGTAGTTTGTATAATTTTTGTATCAATTTTTATTTCACTTTATGAAACTATATAAGTATATTTACTTTAAATATATCATATTCTATTCCAAAAAATGACCACAGCTTATTGAGCTATCACTTAATTCAGCCTTACATGCTGCTACTATAAACATTTACACATAAAGTATTTTCCTTATTTAGCATAATTTTCCTGGTATTCATAGTTAGAAGGGGGTCAAACCATTTTAAATGTTTTTGATTTAATTTAGTGACTTTTTTTTAAGAAGGTAGCACATATTTTCAGTTCCACAATAAATATTTATGCGCCTCTTTACATTCTCTATAAGACCCTCATGGAGCTGTCCCATAAGCATCCTATACTAACTATATTAGCAGATCAAGCCCACCCACAGCTCTTGGGAGAAAGATGAGGCTATGAGCTTCCAAAATAGATTTATGCCCTCAGATTTATGACCTCTAAGATTACTGTAAATCAGAACTGATATGATGGCAATGGTTTTTCTGTTTCCTTTTTAAATATATAAATCATTCTAATGAGACTCTTAGGGCTTTTTAAAAATATTAATTCATCACATTTGTCCATATGTTGCGATCCTGACTATCAAAATATTTTCCTTTTACTTGAGCCCCTGGTGTCAGCTTCTGTTTTACCCTCCCTCCCCCCACACTCCCACCATCAGAAATTCTTGTTAAATTATAAACTATTATTATTTTCATATCTTACACTGTCTGTTGTCTCCCTTTACCAATGTTTTAATTGTTCATTCCACTCAGATGTGGAGGGGTCACTGCATTCAGTTCCCCCTTTCTCCCCCTTCTGCCCCTACCTTTCCCTTACCCTCAAGACATGACTAGAACCATTATTTTTCCTAAGGGCTATATCTATCCTGGAGTCCATGTGTCAAGAACTCTCATCTGCATCGGTGTACATGCACTAGTCTAGATTGATTTGTAAGATAGAACTGGTTCATGAGAGAGGAGGGGAGGAATCATCTAAGAACTACAGGAATCTTGTGTGCTTCCTAAGAGCTATACTGCACTTTGGTTCACTCATCCCTTCCTTGTGACTCTTCATTGAGGAATGTTCAATTGTCTGATGTACTTTGAATCTCCACTCTTGAGCCCATTCATTCACATTGATATGATTTTTACTTTTGTGTCTTTTAATGCCTGATTCCCTTCAACACCCAGTGATTTAATTTGGGCTTTGTTTCATCCCTGTTAGATGGCTGCTTGTCTACCTTCAAGCCTTCAAGGCCTCAGTTGCTCTATCTTCTAATAGCCTGGCATCATAACCTTTCTTCATCACATTTGCTTATACACCCATTTTGACTTCAGAGATCATGTTGGGAAGGTGGAAATGCCAGGTTATTAGAGCAAACTGTTGTTGCTTTGAAGGAGAATGAGTGCAGGCCCAATATTAGTCAGCTACCTTGATATTAAACATATATATATAGAGAGACCTATATTACTATCATTATATTTAAATATACACACCCTGATATGCATATTTTTATAAATGTCTTTTGCCTCCTAGTTCTTTCCTTCATGTCCTTTTACTTTTCCCCTGCTCCATTATCATGCTCAACCTTTATTCAATTCTAAGTAATTACTCTCGGCTGCATTGAACTTGAGGAAACCACACCAGACGTTCTACACTGTCCTGGCTATCAATTTTGCATTCTTTGTTGCTCCCTTATCTCTTGGTTTGTTAACGTCCCTCTTGACACTCTTTTAGAGAATATTTTTTATGCACGTAGTTTTTATCTTCAGTATATCTCATTTGTCAATTTGTGCTTCCTCAGTGTTTCTGCCCTTCCCTATTTCTGATAGCTTATGTATTCTTTGCACCAAAGTACTTAGGTAAGTCCCAGTTCCCTTATTGATAGCCATCATTGTTTGGGGTTTTACCTCAAAGTCTGTGATCCACCTTGAGTTTATTCTTGTGCATGGAGTGAGGTAAGGGTCTTGCTTCATTTTTCTGCAGAAAGATATCATTTTTTTCCAGCACCACTTGTTGAAGCTTCTGATTTGATATTTTGAGGCTCTTATCAAAGATCAGTTGTCTGTATGTTGATTATTTCACTTCTGGGTTTTTAGGTCTTTTTCATTGGTCTGAATATCTGCACACCAGTACTATACTGTTTTGACTACAGTGACTCTAAAGTAGGTGCTAAAGTTATGTAAAGCAAGTCTTGGACTTTGCACTTCTTCTTAAGGAGTTCTCTGCAAATTCTGAGCTTATTCCTTCTTCATATGAAGTTGTTAGTCAGTTTTTCCAGTTCTTTGAAGAAAGACACTGGGACATATACTGGGGTTGCATTAAAAATATAGTGCCTTGAGTAGAACTGACATCTTTACTATATTGAGTCTCCCAATCCACAGGCATGGGATATTCTTCCATTTGTGGAGGTTACTCTTAATTTCTTCTAACAGTACACTGTAGTTTTTTCTGTAAAATTTTTTTTGTTTGTTTTTGGTTAGGTATTTTCTTAGATATTTCAATATGTGCTTGGCTGTTGTGAAAGGTACTATATTTTATCTCCATTTTCATGGTCTTTTCTGATGTATATAGCTTTCATATAAACTTCTGTTAGTTGACCTCGTATTCTGCCACTCTATCACTTATAGCACTGCCCTTTTGGAGCATTTGGGGTTTTTTATATATAAAAGCACACAATCTATGAGTAATGACAGTTCCACCTCTTCTTTCCCCACAAGAATACCTTTGATGCCTGTCCTTTGCCTTGTTATATTAGCTAGAATATCTCATATAATAGTAAATAAAAGTAAGGACAAGGAGCGTCATTATCAGGTCCCCTTTTTCAGAGAGATTGTTTCATTCTTTTCTTCCTGTACTACCATCTTGGCTATTGGTTTGCAATATATTGAGGATTTCCCATTTCATCCCTATCTTTTTGAGTGTCTTAAAAAATAACAGGTGGGCGGAGCCCTGGTGGCATAGTGGATGAGTGTGGGACTGCAACCCCCTGGGCTGGCAGTTCAAATCCAGCGGCAAGTCTCCAGGAGCAAGGCTAGGTCTTCCACTCCCACCAGAGGGCAGTGATGCCAAAAACAAATGGATGTTGGGTATTGTTGAATGTGTTTTGTGCATCTATCAATATTACTATGTGGTTTTATCCCTTTTAATGCCAGTGTGAACAACATTGCTTATGGATTTTCAGATATTAAGCCATCCTTATATCCCTGGAATGAATTCCACTAGATCATGGTGAATTATTCACTTTATATTCCTTTGTATTCTATTGGCCAGTGTTTTCTTAAGGATTTCTGCATTGATGTTCATTAGTGATATCGATCTGTAGCTTTGTGTTCTTGTGGGATCCTTGCCAATTTTAACTACCAGTGTTATACTAGCTTCATAGAAAGAGTACCGGAGTTTGCCATTTTTTCCTATGCCCTGGAAGAGTTTGTGGAAGATTGGTATCAGTTTTCACTGAATGATTTGTAGAATTCTCCTCTGAAGCCATCTGGACCAGGGGATGTTTTTATGGCAATGTTTTGGTAACCTTGTGTATTTCTTCTATTGTTATGGTTCTGTTGAGTTTCTTGAGGTTCTTCTGGCCTAACCTCAGGAGGATTTTTTTTTCTAATGATTTGTCCATGTCTTCCAAACTGTTAAATTCATTGGAGTATGGGCCTTAATTGTACTTTTTAAATAGCCTTTCAATTTCATTAGAGTACCTTGTAATGGCCATTGTTTCATCGTTCATCTTGACTATTGAAATTTGTTCCTTTTTTTGCCAGCAGTCTATCAATTCTGTTAATCTTTTCAATCAGCTTTTGGCTGTATTGTGTTTGCTTTTTTTTTAAATTTTCTTGTTTTTTTCTCTCTCTCCTACATTTGCACTCTGATTTTTACTATTTATTTTCTTTTGCTATTCATAGGTTTGTCTTGTTGACTCTGCTTTAATTGCTGGAAATTTTGTGCAGGCATATCCATCCTAAGTCCCTCTTCCTTTCTCATATATGCATTTTTTGCTTTTAATTTTCCTCTGATAACTGCTTTTGCTGTGTTCCAAAGGTTTGGGTACATGTTGGTCTCATTCTCCCTAGTTTCTAAAAACTTCCTAATTACATCTCTGATCTGGACTAGTACCTACTTAATATTCAGGTGAGAGTTGTTCATCCTCCAATTGTTTTCCTTTGTTTTCTTAATCATTCTTTTGTTGATTTTCATCCTTATGACATAGTGGTCTGAGAGGTATGTATGAGTAATCTCCATGTGCTTGAATTTGCATAGGTTTACTTGTGCCCCAGCATGTGCCAAATGGGATGGAGAATGAAGTGACTTTGGATGGAAAGCTCTGGAAATATCTCTTAGGTGATGTAGTCAGTTGTAGACTTCAGTTCTGTAGCTTCTTTGTTAAGCTCCTTTCCCTATGATCTGTCTTTCACAGAAAGCCATGTGTGAAAAATCACCTACTATGATTGTTGAATATGTGATTTCTTTTTACAACTTTTGGAGCATTTCATTGACAGATTCAATGAGTCTCTCTTTGGGTGCCTATGTTTCATTATGTTCACTTGTTCTTGGTCCAGTGTTCCCTTGACCATTATCCAGTGCCATTCCTTGTCTCTTTCTATGGCTTGTACCTTGAGATCTGGTTTGTCAGAGATTAGGATTGTAATCCCTGTTCTTTTTTTCTGACTTGCCATTTGTTTAGTATGTATCTCTCCAGCCTTTGATTCTTAGCTAAGTTTTGGCATAACAATTGAGGTGAGATGGGCCTCTTGTTGGTAGCAGACTGATAGGCGTCACTTGGGAAGATTTTCTCTGGTCACAGTGATTATCTTTTTGTAAAAGAAGTTTCAATCCCAAACCCCTTTTTTGTGTGTGATCCATGGTTTTAGAGAACAGCATGCAGCTGTCAATTTTTTTCCCTGATCTGAACAAGTGTCTCAGAAACTGTTGTGATAGGAAACACAACTTGCAAGGACAGCACTATGGGAAAAAACCAAGTGTACACGTGGCTTTCAAGTTTCAAAAATGGTGAAATGGCAATTGATGACAAAGTTCAATCTGGACATCTGTCAATGTCCTGAATAAAAGATAATTTTAACTCATAGTGCATTTGGAGTTTGTTCCCCCAGGTTAGTATGTTAATCACGCTTTCTATTTGAAGGCTCTGAAAAGATTTCATAAAATAGTGCAACAAAAAAAAATCTGATCTGTGGCATCTGGGATATTGTCTTTGCCACGATGACATTGCTCATGCTCATGCAGCCATCTCAGTGTGCCAGTTTTGGACCAAAACAGCATGCTTCTATGTTAGGCAGGGTTCTCTAGAAAAACAAAGCCAGAATGGCTATGACTCTATACACAAATGCATATATATATATATATATATATATATATATATAAAATCATATGTGTGTGTATATACAACAGAAAACAATATAACGGCTAATTAGTCTACAATGCAGTACAGAAGGCTGAGTTAAACTCTCTTCCATGGAAAATCTCTCAACTCTCTATGACTCTTCGGTCTTGATGTCAAGGAACAAACAGCTGAGTCTTCCCTTGGGCAATACAGGCAGAGTCTTCCTACAGGTAGCAAACAGCAGGGTGGTTCACCTACAATCAACACCTCAGGAGCTTAATGAAGCAGGCCCAGATGGAATATCAAACTCAAAAAGTTCAGGATGACAGGGCCCACCAGCCTCAACCAAATGATGTATACACCAGAAGCATGGCGATGCAATTCTCAAAGGAACCTCAAGTTCTAGCAAAAGAATCCTCAGGTTTGTTGTCCCACAGTTAGCA
The DNA here is from genome assembly GCA_004026705.1 of Nesogale talazaci. Classification (NCBI taxonomy): domain Eukaryota; kingdom Metazoa; phylum Chordata; class Mammalia; order Afrosoricida; family Tenrecidae; genus Nesogale; species Nesogale talazaci. Next base: position 25,524 of record PVJH01018349.1, on the reverse strand, counting down.
TAGCTCAAAAATATAGGCAGAGAACTCACTAAAGGAGCCACAAGTTTGTCCAATCACTGGAGAGCAAGAGCAGGAGGGGTGGCTCTTTCCGAGCCATTTATGTCTTTGCCTTCAAGTCAAAGAGCAACATCATTAATCCCACATGTTCCTATTAGATAGGTGGGTACAATAACCTACCTATCACAGCCTAACCCTTGACAACTTGGCCCTTGTATACAGTTCTTTCACTGTATATAATTTCCAGACATATATGAAATCACACACCTAATATCACATGTCAGTCATACATATAAACGAAAACACACTGAATCTAATTGTATCTGGTACATCATATATGAAAAAGGGAAAGATATTAAATAAGCACATATATAAAAGATAAACTTACAATCACAAGCCTCACTTTTGCAATTGATCGGGTAGTCATAACCAACAGTAATACTAATATGACTAATACTTATACTTGTATTACTTTTGCCCTCAGCCAGAGTCTTCTTTTCTGAGTGGTCTGAATCATTAGATGTCTTGTCAGGGTTGGATTGCTGGAGTTACCATTTACTCTAATTACAGAAGATGGGAGTACTAAGTGAAAGTCTATGAGATCTCCTGGATTCCAGACATATTCTTGTTTACCTCCATTCTGTAGCACCATTCTAATTTCTCCTTGGTAATCAGGATCAATCACACTGCACAGTATAGTGACACCCTTCCTGACTTATTGCTCTAAAAGCATGAGAAGCCCAAAGGGACCAGGGCACATCCCATCAGCCAGTGCCGTGTATCCAGGTGTGAGGTTCCCTTCCTTCTTGCCTAGGACCTCCAGGCTCGCAGCACATAGGATTGCTGGAACACCTCTCTTGCCAACTCACTTTATTCACCTGAACTCGTTCCCTGTGGGACTTCATTTTGTTCTGATACTGAAGAGGGACATGAAAGAACAGTAATTTGAGGACAGTAGAAGTGATGGGAGAAAAACCAACACTGAGGCAGGTGTGGTCAGCCATCGAAAGAGATGAGTTTGAAGAATGCTTCCAAGAATGAAGTTACAGGTTTGACAAACGTGTTAAGTGCAATGGAGAGTGCTTTGCAGATGTTAAGGTTGTTTTGTAAAACAAATTTAAACACCTCACTTTGAAAAAAAATTCTGTTTTTCGGTTGGTGCTCCCTCATATTGTTGCACATTCTTCCCTGAGACACAGGAGTTTCTCTATAAAAATTAGTTTCTCTATAAGCTCAGGTTGAATTCTGGACATGGATGCACATCAAATAGGCACATTAGTCAGATTATACTATAAGACCCATGCGCAATCTCAGTAGTTCTCAACATTCCTAATGCCATGACCCTCATACTGTAGTGACCCCAAACCAAAAAACTATTTTCATTGCTGTTCCGTAACTATAATTTTGCTACTTATATGAATCATAATGTAAATATCTCATAATCAAGTGATATTAGGCAACCCCTGTGAAAGGCTTGTCTGACACCCCCCCCAAGGGATCATGGCTCACAAGTTATGAACCACTGATCTACCTGTTTAGACAAAGCTTTCCATATATACTCAAAATGTAAAATAAATGAATGCATTTAAGGTAAATTAGAGAACGAATCCATGAATAAATAATACATAAATGAAGATTGTTTTGCTATTATTAGATGGTTAGGTGCCAGTCTTACCTTAGGAAACCAGAGACGACAACAACATTAATAAGGGATAAAATAAAAATGAGGATTATTGTCATAGTTATTTGTTATGCCAGGATTATAGCAAAGTTGTAATGCACCTATAAGTGGCAATTTTCAACAAAGCAACATAGTAACCTCTGAGAACATAGTTTATTTTAAATGGTAGGGCGGGGGTGGAAACAGCAGAGTAGGAATGTAGAGATCCAGCAGGAAAAATGAGAGGAATAGCAATCAAGAAATTGCCATTCGTTAGACCACAGAAGCAGTGCCTGATTTGGTTAGGTAATGATAGCTGTGATAGTTCGCTCTTTTCCTTTTATAAAATTTTCATGAATGACAAGTCTTGCAAATGAGGAGCCATGTTCGTTTACTCTTGAATGTCCTGACTTTCTGTCGTGGACTACGGAATGTAGAGGGGAGGAAAGCCTCAGCAGCATGCAGAGCTCACAGGGAATTGGCCTTCGTTTTCTCTTTAAATGATACTTCAGCAAGTCTTCCAATTTCTTTTTTTTTCCCTAAAGACAGACATTTTCAAAGCAATTCTTAAAAAATGAATCTCTGCTGAAAGGAGTCTTATGCTTCATTTAACAGCAACCCAACCCCCAAAAGGAATCTTTTCTATAGACATTGCTGTTACTTAGGATATACTTGGAGAGAAGCCTAAAAAATGGTGCTTCCTGGCTGCGTCTAAGCCACAAGCAAGCACTCCATGCTTTCCAGCATTTACAAGGTCATTATGATTTTTCTCAAGGCCAGAGCTGCACACTCAGTGATGTCTAGATATTAAAATGTGACTACCTCCCTCATTACACATTCCTGAAGTACTAGTATTAATTTTTATTGATTTTCAAAATACGTTGTAAGGTAAAATGTAATTTCAAGAGTTTCAAATGTGGGAAAGCTTTTACTAGGTCACAACCTTGTTAATTTATGTTCAATTCTAACTCTTCCTTACTTAACACAGACTTATGCTTCTGACCCAAGATTTTAGTGTTTCTTTAGGACCTGCTTGCAACTTACTCCCTATGAGTAAGCTGATACAAGAGGAAGAAAGGCACTATTAACCCTTTTGACTCCTGAGGAATTCATTTTCGAAAAATCATTCTCCATGGCCACATATTTTCATGTCAGTGTCTCTGAGCTACTAATGCAATGGTAAGAATATGAGTATAATAATTGAGCAATGCATTTAACCATTAAGCTCCAACAGTGAACACTATTTTTTTTTTACTTTGGGTAAAGTTGCTTATTACTGTATAACTATTTGTTTTTAATTATCATCCAAACGTTATTTCTGGGTGCCTTTTGTTGTTATTGTTGTTGTTTCAACCTAAAATGCCCCTTACATTTCCGTATAATGTGTTTGTAGGAATTTCTGGGCTGTGCAATAATTAAGGCACTTTGTTGCTTATTGAAAGTTTGGTGTTTTAGTATCCCCAAGGCAGCATCAGAAGCAAAGTCTGGTGATCAACCTCCAAATCATCAGACATTGAGAACTTTAGGAAGCATGGTTCTACTCTGACACGTGCAGGTTTTCTGCCAATAGACATCAATTTAATGATGGCAAAAGTTGATTTTTTTTTTAGTTTTCTTCTTTTTTAACTTAGTACTAGGAATATGGAAGAAGCCCTTGTAGTTTAGTGTTTAATGTGCTAGACTGCTAAGCAAAGGCATGACATTGAAATCCACCATTCTTTCTGCAGGGTAAAGAAATGGCAGTCTGATACCATAAAACTGGACAGCTTTGGGAACTATAGGAAGCAGTTCTAGTCTGTAAGGCGATTGTGACTTGAGATCCACCAAAAGGCAGTGGGTCGGTTCACTGGGAGGAACACAGAGATAAAGTGACACCATTTGCAAAAGCAGCTTACGGTGTTCTTGGGGTCGGTAGCTGTAGCTTCTGGCTCATGGAAAATTGGCCCTGGTAAACAAATGATGCAACTCACTGTATGAAATGTACCACAGAGCACGATGGGAAGCAAAAATGATGCTTAATCAAACTATTAATTTGGAGATGAGTTTCTGAGGCAGGTTCAAGCTATGTCTTAAAGCAAAGCTGTTGGGTTGTTTTTGCTTTGTTTAGCAAATGTAGTTAAATATGAAAGAACATTCTACTCAAAATAGACAACATATACAAAAAACCCAAACACACCCAACGGGGTTGGGATGGGGACCACATAAAGTATTTGATTGAAGATACAGGTCATCTGTGTGTCTGAATGTATGTATCTGTTCAGCAAGATTATCTGGTGCCACACTAAAAGTGTATGTCTAACAAGAAAATATGTGTGTTGACAGCACTGCTTAGCCCACTCCTTACAGTCAGAGATCAAGGCTTTGTCTATGTTTGCAAAATATCAATGGCAAGGTAAGCATATACACTTTTTGAAGTCAATAAAAAATTAATATTATGATTCATGATGTTAGTTTCTACTTTTAGACATTTCTACATTAATCTCACTTCAGTACAAAAGAAACTAAAGACTCAATTGCATTATATCAGCATTTAAAAATAGGTACTAGAATTTCTAGAAAACATGAAAATATTCATGTAGGCAAAGCGTAAGTCCATCCACTGGTATTGATGGGTAAATTCCAAGCATGTTCTAAGAGATTGTAAACAATTTCAGGAAATTAAAGCAGAAAAATAATGCATTTCTACTTCATTATCAGTATTTTTGTTCTTCCAAAAGAAGTTCAAATAAAGAAAACCAAAAAAAAAAAAACTATGCACATGTAAATGTTGTTTCAAGGACAAATTTATGAATGTAGAAATAAATTGCATATTATTTACCTTCTCTCTTTTCTTTATTTTTGGAGAAATGTTGCTTTGAATTGGTTTCATTGAGTTCAACCTCTAAGTAAGGAGTGAAACCCCCTTGGAAGTGATTTGAAACCCTAGATGGTATAGTGATTTAAGAATCGAGTAGTTTAAAACCACCAACAGGGTCTTCTGAAGCAGAAAGATTTGGGTCTTAGAAAATCACAGGGGCAGTTATTTCCTGTCTTTTAGAGTCATTCACTATGTGTCAAAATCAGTGAACTACTTGGTATTTTAATTTGATAGAAACCTTGCTCCACAGTCTTTCTCGTAGAGATAGTTTCTTACTATTTTGCAGGGTGTTAAAACAGTTAGTAGTGTAAACACACAGTCACCATTTTTTTAAAGAAAGCAAACTCAAATTCATTGCCACTTGATCAATTACAAATCATAGCCATTCTACAGAAGGTTTCTAATGCTGCCAATCCTTAGGGAAGGAGATTGTCTCACCTCTTTCTACACACTTTAATCCCCCTCCTGACTGCACAGTGACAGTGCAACAACGCCTCCTGCATCCACATGGCATTTTTGTAGCAATCTCTTTTTATATGTGTTCATAAAACCTTCAATTCCCTTTTTATACCAGCTTTTTTAGGCTATACTTTTGCAAGGTTTTCAGTTGCTTTCTGACTGCATTATAAAGTATATTTGCTGAGAGGGAAGCTTCAGCCATTATATTATTAAAGAAAATAAGCATAATGCAACCTTGTAGCATACTTTATTCAGGGATTTATAGAAGGAAGCAGGACAAGTTAAACTTCACTTTTCTCTTCTCTGTTCACAAGTCTCCATCATAGTTTACCATCAGTAGATGTCTGCCATCCTCTCTCTACTTTTACCACCTTTAAACAGGGCACCCCTCCTGGGTCAAAGGCAGCTCTTTGGTCTTCCAGAGATTCGGATTTGAGGGAAGACTTTCGTAAAAGCTTTCCATTTGCCTCTCATTTGGAGTTAGGCCACTGGATCAACCTCAAAGTTTTCCCCTCAGGCAGATTCTAAATAAGCTTCACAGCGAGTCTGAAGCTGGTCTTTGAACTTTGGAGCCCTGGCCTCTGGGTCCTGAAGGGTTGGCAGCCGGAAACGTTAGGTGGACAGTTTACGGCTCTTGAGCCTTTTAACCACTAGATAAAAATCAGACTGACCAAAGTCTTCAATGTTTCTTTTAAAAAGGAAAATTGAAACATGCTACTCTTTTTTTTTTTGCCAAATGTCTACTCTTGTGACCAGAGTGATCTTACTTCCATTTTTGGCATTGTCAAAATCCCTGAATCTGAAAATTTTATTTAATTAGAAGCGAAGACAAACAATAAAAAAATGAATTTTATTGTATAGAGGAATTCCAATTCCACCGCCATTGAGCTAACTTGAACTCATACCAACCATATTAGACAGAGTATTCGAACTGCATACAGGTTTCTCAGGGCTGTAACTCTTTTATGGAAGCACTTCTCCATTTGTCTCTCACAGAGCTTCTGCCAAGTTCAAACTGCCTGCCTTTCAATGTAGCACTTTAGCACAGCACCATCAGCGGAGGTGTGTGAAAATAAAAGTTATAATACTTTAATCTCATAAATGATATCTCTCTTAATGGAAAAAAAAATTGGATTGTGAAGAAATTACAAAGCAGTAAAGAGGGATTTCGTTAGGTTTAATAAACAACCATAAAAGCAATTAGTTTTGACAAATACCATTCCTCCTCTTTTTGACTTCTTATAAGTTGATCCCTATGTTTTTTTCATGCAAGTAATGATAGAACTTATTTTAGTCCACATATGAACATCTAAAATTCATCATGTATCAATACATACAAATAGATATGTGTATCTGGTATATATATACATGCAAATGGTATATGTAATACTGTTCTTTTTATTTACAGTAGTTGAGGTACATACTGTAAATTTTCATAGTAATTAAAAAGGACATTTATTAAACATCCATTAATATATTGGTGTGTTTACTTTTTAAGATATAACAGTTGCCAAGACTGTTACCAAAGCCCATTGCCAATGGTAATTTGACTTATAGCAATCCTACATAAGGCTGCTAGGCTTTGTAACTCTTTCCAGGAGGAGACAGCGTCACCTTTCTGCCACAGACCAGCTAGTGAGTTTGAACAGACAATTTAGCAGTCTAATGAGAAACCCACAAAACGACTGAAGCCCTCTAAACTCTGTTAAGACATTAAAAGGTGCTACTCCCTGTTGCTATCACACAAAACCCACACTTCTCAATCAAGCAACAAAAGTCTTTAGAGACTGGCCTCTACCAACACAATCTTTGATTTTTTTTGCCCCTCAATTCCATTGTACTTCATCCACATTAATTAAGGTCCAGTTCTGCAAATACTGTGTTGCGGTCACTATACATATTTTTTCTTCCATGTGATTTTTTTTAAAATTGAAATTCTATGGATTCCCCTTTATATTTCAAGGCACAGACTGTTTGTTATCTTATTAAACTTCCCTGAAAACCTTCCTACCTATTCCTCTAAGATTTTAGGAGCAATGATCCATGTGAAATACAAACTATAAATTATTAAGACAAGAAGTCTTAACCAGAACCTTGCAGTTAAAAAAAAAAAGCCTCAATATTCTCTATCTTAAAAAACCAATTAGGTTATTGAGCTAAATTTATAGTGGTATTCTTTAATATTATAACTATAGGATTTCTCCTAAGAATCTAATCATAAAATTTCTCCTGGGAAGACATTGTATATAATAATTTGAAGCCAGTAGCCACAATTAAACATCATTGTCTCAGTTGTTGGGTCTTTTAATTGACTTTGGATAACTTCTTGGATCCACCATGAGAAACATAGAAACTGCCTTTATTATTCTGCTTTGTTTTGTTTCTTTAACAATTTACTATTTCTATTTTATAATTAAATAACTCATGGGGAGAAAGTCTGACCCAAGTTTCTCTTCACAAAATTCTTTAAACATTTTTATTATCAATTGGGAGTTAATACATATATCATATCATTCCATAGGTCCATCATGTCAACCAGAATAGTAAAATTCCTACCACAGTTTCCAAACATTCTTTTTCTTCCTGAACTCCTTGACATAGTCTCCCTTTAAATTTGTAAAACTTAAGAGTAATTAAATATTTTTAAACTTTCTTTAGACATTTAACATTTTATAAATAAACAATCTCTCCAACTACACCTTCCTTTTAGAGCTTTACTTCCTCTCTGCCATTTACCTCATTTAGTTTTAAATGCTCCTTCTGACTGCAGATGAAAAATAAGCCTGAAATAAATACTCCAAGATGGTCACAAAGCTCTTCTTGTATAGACCTCCATGCACTGTGGCAGATTTTAAATTGGAGTCAGACGTGTATACCGGCATTTAAGGTCAGGCATAGAATAACCTACCTCCTCCAGTTCAACTGAAACTCAAATTTTCTCCATGGAGCTAAAGCACACTTCTCCGATTAGCTACTTGCTCTATGAGAGAATCACATTTGCTCTAATGTAATTTCTAACCTTTGAAAAAATTTTAAACTTTAACTTTTTCCCATTAATTTTAATATCATAGAATTCTTAAAGGGAACTCTTTATGAGGAGAGTTCATGTGGAAATTCAGTAAGAAAATAGAAGTGCTAAGTATTCAGACATCTAGAGAGTGAGTCACAAGAACTGTTCTTAGACACACACAAATTGAAAACTCTCTCCACTTTTGTTATTCACCTCTGTATTTGCTTCATCGCCTGGGATTTTGATATAATTTATTCTGTTGTATCCAGATCCAGTCACCAGTCCATTTGACATCAATTTGCTGATACTATATCCGTATCTTTTCACTTATTTCTGCTAAAGGTTATAATGATATAGTGACATAAATTGGAGTTTTTTGCTTCTTTCTTCCTCCCTCCCTTGTCTTTCTTCTATTGCAGTATTTTCCTCCTTTGCTTCTTTACATCTTATCTCTTCCTTTGATCAAGAAATTGTTATTATATCTTAGTGCATGCTTCACAGTGTGCTGAATGCAGTCCTGGTAGTGCAGATATAAAGACCAAAAATTATTGCCATTAAAAGGTAACTTAGTGTTACCAAGTCAGGGAAAAATCATTCATTTCAAAGTATGTAAATAAATATGAGAGACAGAATAGGAGAATGGGAATAATATATGGAAGAAAGGTTTTCACTTAAAAAAAAGAGTTCCATATTCCATTATGTTCAAGAAATATGGACCAAACACATTTTAATTATTTGATAATTTCTTGTCAGTCTTCAAAAGAGAATTGTATGAAAAACTACAAAAAAAAAAGAATCAGCACAAAGTCAAGTCAATTCCTATGAGGCAGAGGTCAAATAGATTCCAGATTTCCACATTTTTCAAATTGCTGTACCACTCCATCTCTGGCAGAAGCATGCTGCCTCCTCTAAGCATTCACCCCCGCCCAATTTCTGTTTAACAATGTACTGTTACATCTCCCAGAACTCATAAATGGTTATTATAGTTAAGTGTTTATTACTGAAGCAGTAGGATAAAACCCAGGATCAGGAAAGGTTCAGGTAAAGTCTCCCTCCTTTAGCACAAGATATTACTGTTTGCACCTTTTGGCATGCAGATTTCTCACAGTCCCCAGAACAGGATCCTCTTGGACTTACCTCCAGCTGTGCTAATGAACATCTTCTGAGTCTCTTATTGTCATTGGTGTTACAGCACTTGAACTTGTTCAACTTGAACTTGAACTCAATGTTTTAGTTTCCATTCATTTCTTCTATTTCTTAGCTTTCTTCATTTTTGTTTCTTCTTGCTACCTTTCTTCCCTTTTTCCTGCCCCAAAACCTATGGGTGTGTGTGGAGGTGGGGGGGTGTCAGAGAAGTGGAGGGTGGTAGTTCAAAGATACACAACAAGTCATGGTTTCTTATAACTGGAAGTCCCAATTAAAGAATTCCCTAGAAGTAGCCCATAGATATTTCATTTATACAGGCTATAATCTTTTCATGTGCGTGTTCAGTCACTTAATTTATATAGGTATATTGACTAATACCTGGAAGGAGCATACCAATTCCAAGACAGGTTGTAGCCTAGAACCAGACAAAGAGTCTGGTTGATTGCAATTTATACAGGAAATTACAATTAACCTAGGAAAAGTCAGAAAATCCTCTGGGGTAGAAAACTAAGGCAAATGCACCTCCTGAGGGAGTAAAAGGGGAATCCCTCAAACTGTTTGTGATAAAAACCATGGGAACAGGTTACATGAAGAATCTCACGCCCTCTCTCCTGGTCTAGGCCTTTGACACCTTTGACACTGCCATTACTCTTGACTGCATAACTATTCTTCATAGGAACAAACTTGAAAATATTGATATAGCTTCATAGAAGGTCAGAGTGGAGTGAGATGTGTTAGTTGTCACCAATAAATTATGACTCTAGTAGATCTATGCACAAGAGATGGAAATATTGCTTGGTCCTGCCTGCATTATCCTCACAAAGTATTGTTTTGTTTAAGGGCTGAGCCCTGTTGGCGTAGTGGTTGTGCACGGGACTGCGGCCCACTGGGTTGGAGGTTCAAATCCAGCAGTGGGGCTGGGCCTGCTACTCCCACCACTGGAGAGCAGTGATGCCTCACAAAACAAACAAATAAAAATATTGTTATGGTTGAACTATGTTTGAACTATGTATGTATTACTACAAGCAAAGTATCAATCTACTTCATGGAAGGTGTCCTTCTCTTTTGTTGACCCAAATAATACTCTCAATTTTTAATAGAGTTTTCTAATCTCATTAGAAATTAGAAATGATGGTAGGTGGAAAATTTATTTTTATTTATGTTTTTACTTTTAAACTGTCCTCTTGGTATATTAGCCACATATAATATAATTGAATAGTTAAATCTTATCATAAAGAGCTGGACAATCATGAACACAATCAATTTTAGAACATTTTCTCCTTTCTTGTACTAATTGTTATTAGCTCCTTCTCCCAACTCCCCTGGTATAATCCCAACCTGTCACTAATCCAGTTATTATCTCTATATTCTTATCTATCCTAGATTTCATATACCATAAAACATACAAAAGCGACAAACTAAATAAGTAGATAGCTTACAAAAATAAAAAATAAATTGGAAAAATTTGAATAAAAAGGAAGTAAAAAAGGTTTTAAAAATATGACAACATTAAGATGGGTCAAAAGAAGATCAAATGATAATAAGAGGATAAAATTTAACCAAACCACACCTGCCACAACCTGCTTTATGATTTACTCTGCATGATGACAAGACTATTTACTTCCTGGTCTTTGGGCAGAAGTCATTCACCAGAGGCTTAATCCACATGTATTTTCCTCCCCTCCACCACCCCACTTTTTTTTCTAATTGAAATAACTTTTGAATGTCAAAAGGGAGATCACATAAGATATTACATTTTATTATGACTATATCTACCATAATCACTTTTATAGTGCTCTCTGCCTGCTTACAAGCCTATTCCCATCCAAAGATTATGATTAGAGGCAATGCACCACGTCGATATCCCTCTACAAAGCAGGTATTCATGATTTAAGCGCTGCTGCCATTAACTCCCTTGGATTGGCTTATGTCATTTTTAATCCTTGGATGACACAGACTGGCATTCTTCTTCCATGGGGACTTAGTCGACACCTTACTTCAAGGGATGCATTTTGGAAGAGCTGATTGTTTTAAAGAAGCCTAAATTAACTAAAGGCAGGGACAAAAACAGGCATCCAAGATTAACAGAGCACCAATTGAACATTTCTGACAAATATGACATTGGAAACATTAGTTTGTGTATGCCAGCAAATTTGGAAGAAACTACCTTGCCACACAACTGGATGATATCCAGCAGAATGTAGAAATTATCAATTATTTTAGTATCACTGGAAAGTGAAATTATATTGAAGATAATGAAGGAGGGGAACAAAGTTGCAAAAAGAGTACAGAACAGTAACAGCCAGCTAAATTTAAGCAGGAAGGGAAATTGTGTTAGTCTAGGTAGACTAAAAAAACAAATTCATAAAAACATGTGTATAAGAAAAAGCTTTATATACAAGAGCAACTGAATATTGAGAAAATGTTCCAGTTCAGTCCAGATCAAGTCAATAATTCTGATATTAGCTCATATGTCTGAAACCAATTTATAAAGTCCTCTTCAGACTCATGAAGCACATGAAATGACACCAAATGCTGGAAGGTCACATGATGGTGGGTGGATTTCAATGCTTGTGGACCGAGTGGCATTTCAAACATCTCAGTGCTGGCAGGGTTCTCCACGTGGCTCCTGAAGCTCCAGGACTCTAGTGCAGCTCACTGTGTCTTGTCCGTAGAATGGTCTCACAGGGGGTGAGCCTGTGTCCTGCCTCCAGAAAGCTGTCTAGCTCATCACCTTCAGATGAAGTCATAAAGCTGACCTGATTGACAGGCTAGACTCCACCTCTTTGCTCTTCAGTCTCAAAGTGACAATATAGTATGTATATATTATGTAACTACCACATAAATAAAATGCCTTCTTGACATAAAGTTTTTTGTTGATTTTAGATAGATATTGACTTTAAGCAAAGTGTATAATAAAGATGCTAGCCTGTTAAATATTCTAAGACATTTTACTCTGTGAATTGTAACTAGTATTGCAAATAAAAAGAATTCCAGAACACTTCATTATATTTTTGTGCAAACTGTACATGAGCCAAAAGCTTAGCATTTGAGCAGAACAAGGTGACAATGTATGGCTTAAAATCAGGAAAGGTATGTGTTTTCACCAAGGTGTTTTAACTGGTTTGAATCAATTCAATTATAGTCAAATAAGCAAAACTCAATTGAACTAAACCTTAAATTTTTCATGTTCTAGAAAAATCATTGAAATGGAAAAAATTACATGTGGTTGCAATTACAAAAAAAAAATTGTAGGCGTGAGACCCAGTCTTTCAATCATGCCAAAGCCAGGTGGTGTATCCTTGTGGGCATAGCTTTCTCATAAGGAGGGTCTGGGGAAGCACCCTCTTTCTATGACTTTTTCATTACTACTTCCTGACTCTGAAAGCTTCTGGAGTTCTGCCATGTTTTCATCAACCTTGGATCCACATGACTTTCCATCCACAAGCCTGTGATTTTCCTGCATACTGAATCCTTGCAGGTAGCTGCCCGAGTCTGCAGAGGGGTTTGTGGACAAGCATCAAAAATGATGGACTTATGTCAGACTTGGCTGGGATGTTTTCTTGATGTATAATCACTTCTTGACTTAAAATTCTCTCTTACACAAATATGAGTGTCACTGGATGTGTTTCTCAGTCAAGCCAGCCTACCACACATGTCAAAATCCTGAAATAGAAAACTCAAAAGAAGTGTTATAAGGCTTTTCAGGAGATTGACCTATGATATTGGATTATTAGCAAGCCTGTGGAAAGTGATATATTCAAAGTTTCAAAGTTATCCATCATCTTTGATCAAGATATCACTGTTACTGACTCTGCTCCAATTTGAATGAGCAAGAGATTTGGTTCCTATGCAATATTCATCATGCCTGTGTTTGGGTGAGTTGAGTACAGAAACAAATCCAGAGATACTCATCTATGTATAAGAAAGAACTTTGCATCAATAGGCCATTATATATCAAGAAAACATGCCAACTCAGTCCAACTTAAGTTGATACTAGTCCTAATCTGATATTTGCTCATAAGTCTTACTTCAGACACATAAAGTCACATGCAATGATGCAGAATGCAGTTACATGATGAACTGGTGGGTGCAAAGTCTTATGCATCCAATGGTTGTGGAAGCATCACAGGACTCTGGCAGTTCTCTGTGTCACTCCTTGATATGAAGGGGATGGAAGAGAGAGGGGAAGTTCCCAGAATCTGGAAAGGCAATGCCCACAAGGAGGCACCATCAGACCGTGAGCTGATTGTCAAGCTAGACTCCACCTTTATCTTCTTATGGGTGCTATGTTGGTACGTGCACATGCACACATACACACACAAACACACATACAAATTTAACTATCACAGTTCACCTCTTGTCAATTTGGCACGTATACACAATTCTTTATCCATATATAATTTTTAAAACAAGGAAAATAGTAAAATCATATTTGTTCCTAACAGGGCTAAAGTAAAATGCATACAATTCAAAATGTGTCAGCCTCATTTAAACCTAATACTCTATAAGTGAACCAAAGTAAACCTTCTATACTTAAAAATTGCAATTATGTGAACACTCAGAACATAATCCTATAATTCAAGCAATATATTCCCCTTCTGATGAAAGTTTATAAGTTAGCTACTTCATGCCTTTTTACCCTCAATTTTAGGTATCCAATTTCCATACTGCCCTGTTATATCAACCCAGTCCTCTGAGAAAACAAGCATATTCTTTGATGTGGAGAATCTTAATTCCAGTTGGAACTTAGTGAGTCAGCATCCATAAGCAAAGCCAAATCAGGACAGGGTGTCCATAAAGTCAGAAGCAATAGGCACTGATTCGTAGGCTCAAAAATCTTTTCTTCATCTGATTCTTGTCAACTCAATGAGGACCATGTCATTTAACCTCAGTGGAGTGCCCACTATCTGTCATGTCTTTCAGCTTTTGCCCCCATCACTGATTCTCAACAACTCTAGTAGCTTTTTCTCATAACTCTTTAAACTTCTGATCTGTTAAACTGCTCCCATCTTCTCCTCTAGTTACTGTTAGCCAGGTCTATGGGTGTCAGTGGCCAGACTTCACTCATCTCTCTGTGATTGCTTCTCTTCAAGTTTCATGGAAAAAAGTGAATCCAGGTGTTAACCTAGCAGCCACAGACTGCCTTCAGGCTGCCTTTAATGTTCAGTCCTAGAAAGAAGAGTTTCTTCATGTTTCCAGCTTCAGTCATACACCTCAAGTTGAAAATTCAAGAGCCAAAAGGACTCCATTTTTCTTCAGTCAAAGCCAACAGCCCTTTTTAGCAAGTCTTTTCAAATTGCCCTGAGCACTCAAGACACTGAGTTGAGCTTTTTTTTTTTTTTCAGAGTCAGCTTTTCCTATGTGTCCTACACTCATTTAAAGATGTAATTTATTGACTGAAGGTAGTAGGGTTACGAACTATTCTTATTTCCCAATAATGGTTTCTAGCATTCCACTAAGTAGAGGAAACCTAGTACAGTCAGATTCTAAACTAAACCATTAAAACAGTCAAATTCAATCATTATCTAAACTATCTCATTAATATGCAATATGACTTTTCGTCTCTGGGTGCATCAAGCCAAGGTGGAGCCTTCTGTTAGCCATTTGACTAAATAGCCCGGTCTTAGAGTTCAAGGTGCCATTTCACTCCCTGAGCTCAAAATTTACATTTATCACACTCATTTCGACCATCTCAAACAGGCATAACAAAACACAACAACCTAAGAGAAGAATCAAATCTTTAATTTCCCCTATCTTTACAGAAAACAATCAATAAGCAGTATTGACTTATCTGATTTTTGGCTATCTAAACAAGAAAAACCATAAGACAAATGTCAGAGAAGCATCCACTCTCCATCTTCATGATTTTTTTTCTCTAGTAACCCCTCTCAAGGTACCATAATGTGTTAGGCCCAGTTAATAAGGGAAACGAATCCAGAGGCATTCATCTATGTATAAGAAAGAGCTTTATGTCAATAAGTAATTGTTTATTAAGAAATCAGCTGAGTCAAGATCAAGTCCATATGTCTCATGTTAACCCATAAACTCAATATTAGTCCATAAGTCTCTCTTCAAACTCGTGAAGCCACAGTGATGTAGAATGCAAGAAGTT
Source organism: Nesogale talazaci (assembly GCA_004026705.1). Classification (NCBI taxonomy): domain Eukaryota; kingdom Metazoa; phylum Chordata; class Mammalia; order Afrosoricida; family Tenrecidae; genus Nesogale; species Nesogale talazaci. The sequence goes on along the minus strand of PVJH01018349.1, from coordinate 10,280 downwards.
AACAGGCCCATGGTTGCAAGGTCTTGTGGATCCAATGCCAGTGGAAGCCTCACAGGGCTCTAGCAGGTCACTATGTAGCTCCTCCAAAAGAAGATGAAGACAGAGGTAAAGGCTATTACCTGATTGACGGGCTCAATTCCACCCATATGTCTTATGAATGCCATTGTTGGCACAAAAAATCATCACACTGCCCTTATATTCTAAGATGGAGATTCTTGGTAGCATCATTTTGACCTATGATTTTGCCCTTTCTGGTTAATTGTTAAAGTCACCTAGCTCATCAAAATTCATTTCTATTGAACTAATCCAGGAAGAAACAGCTCCACATTCCACTTTTGCCATACTTATTCAAACTGTGTGAAGAAGGCCATGGCACCAGAATTGAATGAAAACTTAATAACCTGCCATATGTTGAAGTAAGTACCTTGCTTGCTGAAAATTAAGAGCACTTGAAATACGTACTGATAAACACCCCAAACTTGAGATTTTTTGTTTGGTTGGGTTTGGTTTTTTATTTTTTCAGGCTTTTTTATGGATTATACCTCAGCATGAAGAAAATAAAAATCCTTACAAAAGATCCAATAGGCAGAACCACAATAAACTTTAGAAAATTAATCTGCTAAAATTGTCATTTTGCAAGGTTCCATAAACAACATTAATAGAAAGAACAGTCAAAAAAGCAAATGATATTTTCTTGGGCAGTGTTGCTTCAAAATACAAATCTGTCACTTAGAAGATTAGGTGCACCTGACCCAAGCCATGATCTTTTCCATTTAACATGCATATGAAAACTAAGCAATCAATATAGAAGACTGAAGAAGAATTGATGCATTTGAATTATGACACTGGCGGAGAATATTGAATGTAGTGTAGACTTGAGGAAGAGCAAAAAAATATGTTTTGAAAAAAAAAAAAACACAGTCAGAATATTCCTTAGAAGCAAAGGTGACCAGACTTTCACTAACATTTTTTAACATGTTATAAGGACCTGATGTGTTTTCCAGGGACGAATCCCTTTTTAAAGCAGTGAGACGGAAAAATAAGAAGAGCCTCGATGATAGGCATTGATTCAGCACTGGACTGACACAATCAGCTAAGACAGATGGATCATTGTAATTATAGTACAGGTCTGGGCAAATGTTTTGTTCTTTTGTATGTAGGATCAGTAAGTTTGTACTTACTAGAAGCTAACAACATTGTAAATTTCATTCAACTCCATATGTATTGCTGATAAATTCTGCCCAAATGAAATATCCCAGAGTAAAGCTGACTAGATAAAAAAAAAAAATTCTATGTAAAATAGGAGAGAGTCCTTTAAATGTCTGATCACATTCTATAGTTGACTTCAGTGGACAGAATGACTCATGCATAACATTCCCTTAAGTGCAGTGACCTGAGAGATCAAAAGTCAGACTCATAACAGGAAGTGCTTCTTAAATTATAGCCCTCTCCCTGAACCTGACCTTCCTGCTATCTGTTCTTTTTGATGGGGCATAATTGAGCCAGCTTAGGTTACAGGCACAGAGGCTTTGGAAATCCAAATGGTCAGAATGAAGGTGACCCTGCTTAAGCATTAATCTAAGAATAAGATTTCTTTGTGTATGCAAGCTTTAGAAGGTAGGGGCTGGCTAGGTTAAGTTTCTAGGTTTATAGCTGCATATCATTTTCAGCTTCAATGCCTAGTGCTGAAACAAGTTTCTCTGGGTGACTTTTCTATAAGAGGGCGAGTGCCTTATCACTCATCTTGCCCTTCTGCCTGAACTTTTAAAACTCGCTCTTCATTAAAACATTATATAGTTATCTTACTTTTTAGTTGTACAGGATTATTATCAGAAAATATGAGAGATGGGTAGGAGAATATATTTTTACCATTGAAAAACCTCAAGCATGCTTTCATACCTCATTTCTAGTTTTGATGAATTTTTCAATGCCTAAGTATAAATATTAAAACATTTGGAACATGAAGGGTTAGAAAAGTGCTCTGGATAAAGGTTTAAGATGTTTCTGTGTGTGTATGTGTACAAAACAACATGACTATAGCATGTGAAAAAACCAAAAAAGTATACTTTTTAAAAAATCATCCACTATTTCTTACTTTCTAACAGTCCTTTTAGAAAATTTTATAAGCATACTATATGCCAAAGATATTGAACCATATATAGAAATAATTAAATGCATGGCAATTTCTCCAGTATATCTATGCCTTGGACCCCATAAGTCAAAATCAACTCAATGTCAGTCAGAATCTCTTACTTTCATTTACCATATTATAGCCTCACTGAACTTTATTTCAAGTTCAAAATATTTAAGCATCTGTTCATCTCTGTTGGCTTGTTAAGTACCCTTCCATTAAATATTGTGTAACTTATGAGAAGCTTGAATTTTATGGAGGCCATAATAAAATTATGGTAAGATTATAAGTACAATAAAAGTATAACACTTTATACTCTGAAATAATTATTCTGCAAGTTGTATAGACAATGGACTAGATTCTCTGGGATAAAAGACACTAACAGTAAGTCACTGCATAGAGAGGAAGAATAGAATACAAACCAAAAGAAAAAAATACCTTTAGACTGAGCCCCGGTGGCGTAGTGGTTGTGCGCGGGACTGCGGCCCACTGGGACGGAGGTTCAATTCCAGCAGTGGGGCTGGGCCTCCTACTCCCACCACCGGAGAGCAGTGACGCCCCACAAAAAAAAAAAATACCTTTAGAAAAAGACATACAGCTCCCATTACTATAATATTAATATATGCCTGAACTCTGTTGCAGTTTGTTGCCTGGGGTTTGTAGTTTGTGGCCTTTGTAACTGTAAACAGCCCTGGCCTCTAAGCTTGACTTGCAGCTGTGCTGCCATTCACTTGTTAATTTTGAAGATCACCTTATGCTAATTGCCTAAGCTTGCTTGCCCTATAAAACTGGTTTACTTCTCCCAAATAAAGGAGACTTGATCAGAAAAAAAAAATAGTGATATTAAATGGAAATATATTTCAAAAGATTACTATATTTTTTCTGTCTCAAACAAAGCTTCGCTAATTAGCTAAAAGTTGAGAATACCTTTACAGGAGAGAAGAGATGCAATACAATAAAGGAGCTAGATGTAAATGTTGAAGGTAATATAGGTGTTCATGGATGTTGGGCAAATAAAGTTTTAAAGATATTACGTAGCATATTTATGTCAATTTGCAAAGCTACCGATAGCTTCAGTGGAGCAAGAACTAGTTTGTGAACAGTTGTATCTAATAGGCATGGAGTTTCTCTGAGAAGAATGTTAAGAGATGGGTATGGGATGTTGGCTTGCTTGAAAAGTATGGCTTGAGACTGTTGGTAACAGAATCTTCCCCTTCACCTTTACGTGCTTCTGCTTCATCATTTTTTTTCTTCAGGATTCTTTTCTTTCCCCCTTCTTCTTTGGATGTTCACATTCTCCAAGCATGTTTAGCACAGGCATAATTTAAATGACTTTTGCCCCCACATTCATGACACTTATGACCAAAGCCTTTTTTTTATTTTTCACACTTCCTTTTATCACTTGAGTACATTGTGGTGGTTACCAATTCTTGTGTGATTTTGAGAAGTAAGAATGTAGGGGTGGAGTCCAGCCTGTCAATGAGATCTCTTGTGGGCATGGCCTTATCCTAAGAATCCTGGGGAATAGCTGATGTTCTGCTATTTTCTCTGCTGACTGCATGAGAGACATCCCTGAGGAGAAGCCACATGGACCTACCTTGATGCAGCCCTGGGTACTGGAGAAGCCAGGTGGAGACTTTTGCCAGTATTGAGAGGCTTATAATGTGACTGGACCCACAAGATTTCCTGCCCACTGGCCTGTGATCTTCCTACATTTGGCATCACTGCATGTGTTTCATTAGTCTGTAGAGGACTTTATAGATTAGTATCGGACATATGAGCTAATATCAGATTTATGGACTTGATCTGGTCAGGTTGTGATGGTTTCTGAATATTCAATTGTTCTTGTATATACTGTACGTCTCCTTATTATACACATGAGTGTGTCTGTGAATTTGTTTCTCTAGTACACCTAGAGTAACACATTTATAGACCTTGGTAGGGGGTCCTGGAGAGAAAAAAAATCATAGAAATTGAGAGTAGATGTTTGTTTGACCTCTGCCTCACGGTAGCTTTTCTTCTTTGGCTAACCAAGGGTCAGCTATTACCATGAAGTATACTGGGTTATTTTCTTCAAAGAATATGGGAGGTTAAAGTTTTGATTATTTTGTCTGGTTGTAGTTTTTGGTATTCCTGAGTAAAATGGTGAAAATGAATGTGATTGCTGTATATTTTGAGCTCAAAGGTGGAAACACCATTTGAATTTCTCAGAAACCATGCTGTTTAAAGAAAATTGCTGACAGAAAGCCTACATCTGGTTTGATACTCTCAGAGGCTTAATTCCATATTTTTGTATAAATAGAATAATTTGGATACGGATTTAGATAAACCTAATAAGAATTGAACTTGACTGCTTTAAGAATTGAGTTAAAAATTGAGTTTAATATATGAATCTACTTTTTTGGCTTATTATTGTGGATATAAGGATTTATAGAAGTGAATTTTGAAAGTATGAACATAGCTTATAAGCCCACTTGCCTTGATCCATTAATTTGATCTTTAGTTTCAGAGTTTTGGTTATGCCTGGTAAGAAGGCTTTGAGAAGATGTGCCCAATCTAGTGATATGGAATACTCATGATATTCGAGAAGATCTGCCTAGGGGCAAGATTGGAAGTTTGAAGAGGAGATCTTTGGTTTCTTGGAAATCTTGAACTAGGGTTTTTTGTCAGAAACTGGAAAAAAAAATGAACTAGGAAGAGAACTCCTCCCTAGGACTGAACGTTAAAGAGAATCTGTGGGCAGGCTGAAATGCTTGCTAGGTGATCAAATGGATTCAAATGCTGAGTGAAAATTGGAGAATAAAATAAAAAGCAATAAAAAGATGGTTTGAGTTTGGCCACTAAAACCAGTGAATCTTGTTTACAAGAGGAGAAAATGAGAGCAGGTGGACTGGTCTGAAGTTCATGACCTAGCACAAGAGAATAGGCTTATTGAGAATTTATGTTGGGGCTATAGTCTAAGGCAATGGTTCTCAACCTGTGGGTCATGACCCCTTTAGAGTCACTTAATTCATAACAGGGGTTGCCTGATTCACTACAGTAACAAAATTACAGTTATGAAGTAGCAACAAAATAATTTTATGGTGAGGGGTTCACCACAACTTGAGGAACTGTATTAAAGGGCCACAGCATTAGGAAGTTTGAGAACCACTGATCTAAGGCAAGGCAATCACTGGAAACCCTGGGGAGGCTAAGTGAAACAGCTCAGACTAAGTTAACCAGAACCCTACCAGATGAAGAGAAGAATTTTGAGCCTGTGTACAGGTGCATATTGATGCTGCCTGTCCTGATTTGACTTTGCTTATGGATGCAGACTTCACAAGGTTCCAACTGGCATGAAGATTCTTCACATCAAAGAATATGATTGTCTCCTCAGAGAACTGGGCTGATGTAAATAGGTAGAATGGAAGTTGGCTACCATATATATTTCCTGGACTGGGTTTGGCACCTGCCATAGTATCTAAATTTCACCCCAGATATGTATGTATTTAATAGAATTTCTGATATGCCTCTTTTTGCTTCCCCCATCCCTCCCTTTTTTTATTTCAGTGGACTTGTTTTACTTGTCTTTTGATGCTTTACTTACTCTGCTTAGGATTATTTCTTCCAGTTCTCCCCATATGGTGGTATGCTTAGTGCATTCATCACTGCTTTTTAGCAATGCATAGTACTCCATTGTATAAGGGTCTTGCTTCATTTTCTGCTGGTATATATACATTTTTTTCCAGCACGACTTTTTGAATAGGGAATGTGATTCACATTTGATATTTTTAGGCCCTTTTCAATGATCAGTTGTCTGCACACTGTTGATTCTATTTCTGGGATTTCAATATTTTTCTAGTAGTTTGAGTATCTATCATTATACCAGCGCCACATTGCCTTGACCACTGAGGTTGTATAGTAGGTAGTAGAGTCAAGTAAAGTGAGCCCTTCCACTGTGCTTTTATTCTTCAGCAGTGCTCTACTCATTTAGGATTTCTTCCCTCTCAATATGAAATTGGTTTTTCCAACTCATTTATGAAGATGGTGATATTTGAATCTTGATATTTGATACTTTATATTGCATTGAACTTGCATGGAACCTTGGACAGAACTGATATTTTTACTATATTGAGTTTTCTGATTCACAAGCATGGGATGTCCTTCCATTTTAGAGGTCACTCTTGGCTTCTCTTAATGAGTTCTGTAGTTTTCCTGGCACAGATCTTTTGTTTTGTTTTGTTTTTTCGTCAAATATACATAAATATTTCAATGTGTGCTTCACTATTGTGATGGTCGCTAACTTTTTTCATCCCTTCTTCAGTGCTCTTGTCCAATGTATGAAAGAGTCCAGTTGACTTCTGTCTGCTGATCTTGTATCCTGCCATTCTGCCATATTCTCCTATCACTTCTAGAACTACTATTCTGGAGCTTTTGGGATTTTGCATATATTAAATGATATCATCTGTGAATAATGAGAGTTTCACCTCTTCTGTCCCCATATGAATACAATTGATGTCTTTTCTTTGCCTTAAAATATTGATTAGAACCTCCAGTTAAATAAGACTGAGGACAAGGGACACTCTTGTCTGGTTCCCGTTTTCAGAGAGATCTTTTTCATATTTTCTCCATTGACTACCACGTTGGCTATTGGTTTTTCATATATATCTTGTATTATATTGAGGAATATTCTTTCCATTCCTATCTCCTTGAATACATTAAGGGTTGTATGTCGTCAAATGATTATTCTACATCTATCAATAGTATCATGTGGTTTTTATAATTTTTCATTTCAATGTGGCAATGTGGCAAATGATACTAATGGTCTTTCCTATGTTGAACTATGCCTGCATCCTTGGTATGAATCCCACTTGGTCTTGGTGCATTATTTGTTTCATATGCTTTTGTATTCTGTTGGCCAGTACTTTGTTAAGGATTTTTACATTGATGATCATAAGGGAAGTTGGTCAATAGTTCTCGATTCTTGCCTTGTTTAGGTATTAAAGTTATACTATCTTCAGAGAAAGGGTTCAGCAGTTTGCCATCTTTTTCTGTTTTGGAAGAGTTTGTGTAGGATTGGTGTCAGTTCTTCCTTGAATGCTAGGGAGAATTCTCCTGTGAAGGCATCTGATCCAGGGGATTATTTTGGGTCAATAATCCTTTGATAACCTTGTCTATTTCTTATATTGATATGGGTCTGTTGAGATTCTTGATGTCTTTTGGGCATAGTCTAAGGAAGGGTTGTTTTTCCAAGACTTTGTCCATGTCTTCCAAGTTGTTGAATTCCTATGAGAACAGTCCTTTGTAGTATTGTATAATTATCCTTTTGATTTCACTAGGACTCATTGTTATGTCACCTGTTTCATCTCTCATCCTTGCTATCTTTGGGTAGGTTTTCCAGGATTATGTTGATTCTGTTTATCTTTTCAAAGAACTAACTCTTAGTAGCATTAATGTTTTCCGTAGTTTTCTTAGTTTCCCTCTCCTGAATCTCAGCCCTGAGTTTTATTATTTCTTTTACATTTGCGATTTGTATGATTGTCTTCTTGACTCTTCTCTAGTTACTGTAAATTTTGTACCAGCATTTCAGTCAAAGGCTCTCTATCTGTTTCATGGGTACATGTATTGTTATGAAACTTCCTCTGATAATTGCATTTTCTGTGTCTCGCAGGTTTGGGTACATTGTATTCTCAGTGTCATTAGATTCTAGAAATTTCCTAATTTCTTCTCTTATTTGGGGCAGTACACACAACTTTTGCATTAGAGAGTCATTCATTTTCCAATAGTTTTTCCTTGTTTCCTTCATCCTCCTTTTGTTGATTTCCAGGCATGGGGCACAATAGTCAGTGAGAAAGGTCTGAATGTGCTTAAATTTATACAGATTCAATTTATGCCCAGGATGTGGTCTATATTTGAGTATGTGCCATGTGAGTTTGAAAATAATGTGATTTTTTTGTATTCAGGTGGAGAACTCTGTAAATATCTATCTGATCGCATCATCTAATTGTAGTGTTTAGATCTGTAGCCTCCTTGTTGAGTTTTTTTCCCAATGATCTTTCTCAGATAGCAGTGTAATGAAGTTCCCTCCTATAATCGTTGAGTCTGTGGTTTCTTTATTCATCTTTTGATTGATGTATTCCTTGGGTCTCTAGTTCACTTAGGATATGTTTAAAATGCATAGTGGTTCTTTGTGTATGGCTCCCTGAGCATTATATATTGCTCCTCCTTATTGCTTTCCATGGTTTGCACTTTGACATCAATTTTATCTGAAATTAGGATTGCAACCTCTGTCGTCTTTGAATTGCTACTTGTTTGGTGTGTTTTTCCCCAGCCTTTGATTCTCACCTTATTCTTTTTTCTGTAATCTTGAGAAGAGTCTCATGAGGGCAGCAGGTTGAAGGCTTGTGTTTTCTAATCCAGTCAGCTAGTCTCTGTCTCTTAATGTCTGAGCTCATTCCATTAATTTTCAGGGTCATTAAATCTCTTTGTGAACTCTGTCATGTCATTTTATGCCTGTTGTGTTGGATGTTTTCCTATCTTCATTTTTTTATCTGTGGTTTGTGTGTGTGTGTGCGTGTGTGCTTTATTTGTGCTTGATGAGTATTGTTCTTCCCATACTGTCTCAGCAAGGTTCTTTTGTAATGCTGGGTTTCTTTTAATGTATTCTTTGAGACTTTCCTTGTCCTAGAAGACTTTCCCTTTTCCATCAACATTGACAGATAGTGTGGCTATATAAAGTATTTCTGGGTTTGTGTTATTTTTATTTTTCTTCAATTTTTGGAATTGTTGTTCCACTCTCTCCTCTTTTTCATAGAGTCCACTGATAAGTATGAGCATATTCTTACCTTTTTTCCTTTTTATGTGACTGTTTGTTTTTCCTAGTTGTTTCATGATTTTCTCCTTCTCCTCAAAGTTGGATAATTTAGCTATTATATGTCTTGGTGACTTCTTGAGACTCAATCTAGTTGGTGTTCTTTTAGTTTTCTGAATAGTTGCCTGATTATCCTCCAAGAATTCTCTCATTATTGTTGCAGATGACTTCTTTTTTGTGGCTTCCTCCAGTAATCCAATTATTCTGATGTTGTTCTTCTTCATAGCATCAGCCATAGCGCCTAGATCTCCTTCAGCCTCTCTGATGATCTTATGAGATTATTTTTTCACGTTTCTGAAGGTCTGCTTGGCTGTCCTTTAGATCACTGGTGTGGTTCTCTGTCTCCTCCAGGCACTGGGTAACATCAGTATATTTGCTATTAGTTTTTGTTATCTTAGCCTTTTGGTTAAGCCCCTTAGCCTTTTGGTACATGACTTCTATTTCCTCAATCATTTCTTCATTTTTCTGTCTTGCTTCCCTCTTATCCTGTATGACTATAAGCAGCATTCTGAAGATTTCTTACTGTGGGAGGTCAATGTCCATCTTTTCAATGATTTCCGTTAAATCAAGGTTGTCCCCTAACATTCACTTTTCTTTCTCTTTTCTTGTTGAAGCTGTGGAAGCAGCTTGCTGCTTCTTTGTTGATTTATTAGAACTAGGTGCTATTTTCCTGGGAGTCACAGAGTCAGGGTTCTGTCTTTTGTAGGTTGCTGTTGGTTCTTCTGCAGCCTGCCTAAAGCCAACTGCTTTGAGGGGTTGTGTCACCTTTGTTGTGTTGAGGTTTCCCTCCCACCTTATCCTATGCTTTGTGCTCCAGCCACCCTCAGACCTCTGAAGGGACTGTGTTCAGCTGTACACAGTGTGATCTAAAGGAACCATGGGGCCTAGGTGCATGGGTATGTAGTTCAGGGATGCGGTGGGGATTGGATGATTTGTTGCTGGCTAGGGGCACTTAGACATGAGGATAGATGTGAAGGAGGTTCCAGCTATTTATGCTACTGTGAAGTTCTACTTCTCAGAGCACAGAGTGCAGGGGTGCGGTGGGGAGGGGGTTGTGCAGGGAGAAGGTAGGAGCGAGTGGGAGATCCCAGAAGACTTGGGTTCCCAAGTCACAGCAGCAAGAGCTTCTGTTGGAATTATGCCAGACACCTGGTGGGCCCAGACCATTGCATCAGGGTGGAAACCTCTAGGGTTGGGGAGGACTGCAGGAAAGTCTGTGAAGAGAATCAGGGTGGGCCAGACCCTATGTGGGGGTTGGGCCTTGGGGAAAGTAGCTAGGTGATGAGTCTGTGAGGATTG